>JALDNG010002053.1:0-17500 GCA_024349245.1 Neodontobutis hainanensis | reverse complement strand
AATAAGTAACAATAGCAATAGAAAAAAATGAGCAGTGTGCACTTTGTAATTGATTTAAAAAACATTTCTGTTATGCCAAATAATCCTGTATGTTTTCAAAAGTTGATATTAATATAATGAAATAGTGTGGACCCTAGTGTGGATTTTTCTTTAGAATATTTTACAAAACATGAAAGGAATTGTCCTACTGTCCATATTTGTGTTCTCCCTTTAGGTTGCGCTGTCTACGTTCTGCGTGTATGTGCTGATCGACGAGCACAACATCCTGGACGCCCAGAAGGCCTTTGTGTCACTTGCTCTCTTTAACATCCTGCGTTTTCCCCTCAACATGCTGCCCATGGTCATCAGCAGTATTGTGCAAGTTGGTGTGCCTCAGTAATAGCGTCTCTGATGCAGGGGTGTCCCAACCTTTTCCATTGTGGTACTCAGATGGAAAAATATATGAAGGGCCGGGCCACACACTAGAGGTGAAGTAATACCTCTAATACATCTACCACTCATATGAATGAGTGGTAAGTTTACTATTGCCCTACCTAGGTTTACTGTACAGACTTCGTGGGCCTCACATGGTTTTCACTGTCACTGCAGCAGAGGCATAAAACTGACTTGCGTTCTACCATGGGTTATAGGGTTAACTTTTATAACTTTTATACTGTGGCTCGAGTGAAAGGCGTTAGTCACTTCAAAAGATCCTTTCTTATGGAAACCTACCAGAATGTGATAAAGAAATTTAATAAATTGTCATAAAAGATTAGTTTCACATGGAGATTTTTTTTTAAATTGTGAAATCCTTTTTGAACATCTATAATAAAAGGACAACAGGAAAATGCTTTTATGAGACACATTTACAAAAAAATAAAATACTAACTTGAAACTTTTATTTTTATATTCAGACATATTGTAAATTTCATTTTTGTATTTTGAATGACTATCCTAAATAACTCATTCACAAAACAACTCTAAATTATATTATGAGAAATATTTACAGAAAAACACAATAAATTAGATTTTGATTATCTGATGTGGAGATTCAGACTGATGACAATAGCAGTGAAGATGAAAAAGCAGGAGTCTTACATGGATCAGGACTTCATTTGGTGGGACCTATGTCTGCAAATAGTTAGGGCTGAATGGGCTTAATCAGACACCTTCACGTTTGGACACCCCTGATTGTATTTGTGTTTTATATATATATTATATTGATTGTATGTGTGTGTGTGTGTGTGTGTGTGTGTGTGTGTGTGTGTGTGTGTGTGTGTGTGTGTGTGTGTGTGTGTGTGTGTGTGTGTGTGTGTGTGTGTGTGTGTGTGTGTGTGTATGTATGTATACATACACACATGTGTGTGTATATATATATGTGTGTGTGTGTGTATGTGTGTAAATGTATATATATCATATATATGTATCAAATGACCCTGATAAAAAGTTTACATACCCCAGTTCTTAATTCTGTGTAATGCCAAAGTTCACATCAATAACATCTTGAAGTCTTTTTCGATAGTGGATGAGACTCTTTATTTTCTCAGATGGCAAAAAACTTCAAGCACACTTGAGATATCCCAAGCTCAATGAGTAGCTCAATAAAATTTAGGAGACTAAGATGGCCAGCCCAGAACCTTCACTATATGCTGCTGTAGCCAATGACAGGTAATCTTGGCCTTGTGCTTTGAATGATTGCCATGTTGAAACATCCAAATGCGTGCAAATTACGTACGAGTGCAAATTTCCCCCCAATATTTTCTGATGCATGCTGCATTTATCTGGCCATCAATTTTGATATTAAATTTATTAAAAAATATTATATTATATATTATATTAAAAATTAAAATTTTGGTATCATCACTCACCATTACATTGTTCCAGATGTTTTGAGGCTTGTCAAAACACGCTGTTCTATTGTAAGAAGGATGCAATGTGGCATTTTTGAAGTAATGGATTTCTTCTAGCAACTTGACCATGCAGCCCATTTGGGGTTTTTTTTTGCATCTTGAACAATTTTCCTTGCAGTTGTGGCTAAATTTTTTGTCTTAATTAGAGTTAGAAAACTGCTCATTGGCATTCTTATTTCCATAAAACTCACTGACCTTCTATACACACACTGATTACAAGCAAACAGATCACAGCTGAGGATAGTTACCTTTAGTAGCCATTCAAACCAGTTTGTGTCAACTTGTGTGCATGTTATCAGGCCAAAATTATTAAATTATGTAAACTTTTGATCAGGGTCATATGGGTAGTTTCTGTTGTCTTCTGATTTTAAAAAGAGTAAAAACAGTTGTTTGACAAAAAAATGGCTTTACCCAACCACTAACTATGAATATAAGAAAGGTTTTTGTGTTATCATTATTATTCTCTTTTTTAAAACAAATTACATACTATATAAATTACATACTGTATAATCTCATGAATATAAAATAAGAATAATGACGGAATGAAAGACGATCACTTGATTTTGGTGTGTCTCAGGCGAGTGTGTCACTGACACGGCTCAGAGTGTTTCTTTCACATGAGGAGCTACAGGAAGACAGTGTGGATCACACCGAGCAGTGGGCTGTGAGTTTTCTGTTCATTTATTTTTGTCTTTTGTCCAATCAGAACAAGTATAAAATATTTTGTTGTTCAAAATGTATCTTCTCAATAAATGACCATGTATGAGTAGTTTCATATTTATCTATACAATGGGTATTTTTATATAATACAAGCCACAGCAATTTGTCATCGGGTTTATATTTGCCTCCCGTCCACAGAATTGGTTTAAGAATCTTCCAGGAGGGTATTGTTGAATGTGTGTGAATAATGTGTTGTTTCTTGTCCCCAGCTCCACACAGTATTGTCATCACAGAAGGAGTACTCGGCTGGTCCAGGAATGAGGCTCCTACTCTGAAAAAGTCTGTGTTTTCACATTTTTCAAGTTAAAATAAAAAAATATATAATAATTGTAATTGTTGTTGATCTCAACTCCAGCTTGAACGTGCACATCCCTGAGGGTTCTCTGGTGGCTGTGGTTGGACTTGTGGGCTCAGGAAAGTCCTCACTGCTCTCGGCTCTGCTCGGAGAAATGGACAAAATTGAAGGAACTGTAACTGTCAAGGTAAGACCAGAACACATTTTAGCCACACGCATTGTGTGACAATTGAACACAAAAGGAAGACATTATATAAAAAACTAAGTATTAGGTTCTTGTACTGTGCGCACATCTTCTGACTACTGGTAAGTTACTAAAAAGGTAATGTCATCATTTTACATTTCTAAATTTTTGGCGCTGTCAGTGTTGTAGGTGTTGGTCCAGTAAAATGTTCTTCTTTGCAGGGTTCTGTGGCCTATGTTCCACAGCAGGCCTGGATCCAGAACTCCACACTGAAAGAGAACATTGTATTTGGCCATGAGCTGATGGAGGCCTGGTACCAGCAAGTCCTGGAGGCATGTGCTCTGAGGCCAGACCTGCAGATGCTGCCTGCAGGAGACAGCACTGAGATCGGAGAGAAGGTCCTTACACAGTCATTTAACATAAAGATTTGCAGTAACTTTATGTTAAATTACATTGGAATTTGTTATTTAAGTGCTAGAGTTACTTAAAAAAATTTAATAAGAATATGTATACCTAAAGACAGCAGCATAAGCATACATGCGCACAGACGGTCATACATACAGAGGCATAAAAATTATCTGAAGCCTTTGGAATTTGTCACATTTCTGCATTAAATCGCCATCAAATGTGATCTGATCTTTGTCAAAAGGACACAAATAAAAAAAAACTGTCTGCATTAACTAAAACCACCCAAACATTTATAAGTTTTCATATTTTTAATGAGAATAACATGCAAACAATGACAGAAGGGGGAGGAATAAGTAAGTGAACCTTCTGCCTAAGGAGACATTGAGACCAATTAATACCAATGTTTACCAAACAATTTAAGTCAGGGATGTGTCCAATCACTGAGGAGTGGCTTACAGCTGCCCTGCTCACTATAAAACACAAACCTGGTAAGAAATGTGTCTTGATGAGAAGCATTGTCTGATGTGCACCATGGCTCGCTCAAAAGAGCTCTCTGAAGACCTGCGATCAAGAATTGATGATTTGTATAAAGCCGGTAAGGGTTACAAAACCATCTCTAAAAGTCTGGATGTTCATCAATCCACAGTTAGAGAAACTGTCTACAAGAGTTTGGCACTGTTGCTTCTCTCCCAAGGAGTGGCCGTCCACCAAAAACAAGAGTTCAGTACAGAATACTCAGAGAGGTAAAAAAGAACCCTAGAGTGTCTGCTAAAGACTTACAGAAATCACTGACACAGTCCAATATCTCTGTGCAGACATCGACTATATGTAAAACACTGGCCAAGAATGGTGTTCATAGAAGGACTCCACGGAGGAAGACACTGATGTCTAAAAAAAACATTGCTGCATGTTTAATGTTCGTAAAAAGACACTTGGACAGTCCACAGAACTTCTGGCAAAATATTTTGTGGACTGATGAAACGAAAGTTGAACTGTTTGGGGGGAACACACAACATCATGTGTGGAGGAAAAACAGAACAGCTCACCAACATCAACACCTCATCCTTACCGTGAAGCATGGGGGAGGGAGCATCATGGTTTGGGGCTGTTCTGCCTCAGGGGCTGGACAACTTGCAATCATTAATGGAAAAATGAATTCAAAAGTTTATCAGGATGTTTTGCAGGAAAAGCTGAGGCCGTTTCTCTGAAAGTTGAAGCTAAAAAGAGGATGGATGCTGCAACAGGACAATGACCCAAAACACAGAAGTAAATCAACCTGAAAATGGTTTCAGAAGAACAATATACATGTACTGGAGGGGCCATGTCAAAGTTCTTACTTGAACCCCATTGAGATGCTGTGGCATGATCTAAAGACAGTAATTCATGCCAGACATCCCAGGAATCTTGCTGAACTGCATCAGTTTTGTAAAGAGGGATGGTCCAAGATTGATTCTGATCGATGTGCCTGGCTGATCTACAACTACAGGAAACGTCTAATATATATATACTGCTGCCAAAGACGGGGCAACCAGATATTAAATGTGATGGTTCAGTTACTTATTCCTCCCCCTCAAGTCATTGTTTGCATGTTACCCTCATTAAAAATATGAAAACCTAGAAAAGTTTGGGTGGTTTTAGTTAAAGCAGACACTGTTTTTTCATTTGTGTCATTTTGACAAAGATTAAATCACATTTGATGGTGATTTTATACAGAAATGTCAAAAGGCAATTATTATTTTTTAGCATCAAGACTGGTTATTACAGTTGGGTAAAAACTGAGTTTGAGTCTATTTGTCGTTGCAATAATTTAATCAGTACCACCTGCCTGAAGGCACCAGTTAAAACAGGGAGTGGCTAGGGTGTGAAGTGTCTTTTATAATGTTTTGGTCTTTGTTGAAACAACAGGACATTTGAGACATTAATACATAATTTAGTGTTTATATATTTCAAAAAAGTTTTGGGTAACCAGGGATAACTGTTGGGCCGCTGTTTATTTTTCTTTCCAGTCCATTAAGCATTCTTCTTGTGCAGGATTTGCAACTGACTGTCTGGCTACCACACGCACACACATTGTAGTGTTAGAAGAGAATCCTCCTTTTTTTTACTTTCCAAGCTTGCTCTCATGGGAAAAGACCACACTTAAATTCCACCTGTTCTGCTCTAGGGGGTGAATCTGTCTGGAGGCCAGAAGCAGAGGGTGAGCCTGGCCAGGGCCATCTACTGTGACCGCTCCATCTACCTGCTAGACGACCCGCTGTCAGCTGTGGACGCTCATGTTGGAAAACATATCTTTGATCATGTTATCGGTCCACAGGGACTCCTCAACAACAAGGTGTGCACCTAAAATTTTGCATTTTTCACAAAATAGTCACTTTATGTTGCCTCGACTTTTTTAATTCTCTTACACCAAGAAAGAATGTTCTAAAATTTTATGTTCTTATTTTTTGCCGTCTAACACAAGAACTTATTCTACTACTGAGCCTAAATTGGCAGCTTTGTGGGTAAAGTGGGTACACCCTGGACTATGACCAGATAATTGTAGGGCTAACACTTGGTGACACACTCTGACTGACAACCATTCACTCATTTGTTTACATGTGGCATTTACATTCACCAGTTCACCTTTGGGCAGTTAAGGCTGATTTATGCTTCTGCGTAGGGTGCGCGTCGAAGCTACGGCGTAGCATACGCAGTGACGTGTACCCTACGGCGTACCCTACGCCGTAGCCTGACGCGCACCTCCTCCAAAATGTAACTACGCGTCGCGCCGACGCGACCGTAAGATCTGTGATTGGTCGGCTTGGTAGTATCACGCTTCCTCCTACGCATTTCCGAATGGTCTTCTGCACTCTGGACCGCCCGCCATTTTTAAATTCGAAATTCAGTGAAGAGCCAACATGGAAATGGACTAAGTTATCGGGCGATAAATTGAAGAAGTGAGGAAATACAGCCATCTCCAACGTGGGTTTAGATGTAGCGGAGTGCACGAAGAGATGGAAGAAATCTCGAGACAAGTACGTTCGTCTCCGTGAAAAACTTGCCTCAAGGAGCGAGATCCAGGAGGAAAAAGATCCCAGCATTTTATATATTCCTATCTTGGCTGGCACCTCATGTCAAACATCGGCTTACGGAGTCAAACTTTGACGATAAGGTAAATAATGCACGTCCTTTTATGTACTTCTATTGTGTTTCGGTTAGCTAACTTAACTAGCAATGCTACCACATGGGTATTTTTTTTGCAAAAATAATATACCTGTGAGTCCAAAAGCATGTGTAATAGGTTGTAATTATATGTAATGGGTTGTATTTATGTAATATAATAGATTGTAATTTTATTTGGCTTACAGAAAATACAAATGCAACAATTTAGCATTTGCAATGTATGAATATGCAGTTATTATAGCTCTATCTATCTATGAATTACCAATGAATGCATCATCTTTTATGTATAACTTATACTATTTGCTATTTTTTTCATAATCACAGGATGGGACTGATACCAGCTCAAACTCCACTGGTTTATCAGATGTGAGACCTCCAGCCATCAGCGATGATGACCGATTACCAAGTGGTAGCCCCCATTACCAGCCATCTCTTCTGTCCCTGCAGTCATCTCTTCTGTCCCTGCAGTCATCTCTTCTGTCCCCGCAGTCATCTCTTCTGTCCCCGCAGTCATCTCTTCTGTCCCCGCAGTCATCTCTTCTGTCCCCGCAGTCATCTCTTCTGTCCCCCAGTCCAAGTATGGCACAAAAAAGAAAGAGAAAAGAAAAAGATGACTGGGTCCAAGTGCAGGTTGCTCGGTTGGAGGCTCAGTTGGAGGAACGGCGGGTGGAGCTCAACAGAGACTGTGTCAAGGCAATGATGAGAGTGACCAGTTTGGACAAACTGTTGCAGATCTGCTGCGGAGGACCACAGAGCACAGGCAATGCATATGAAAATGCACTGTATCTGCAGTTTTCACTTTAGCTTTTTTTAGTTATTTTTTTGTATATAGTTTGCACTTCAGCTTTTTTATTTATTGTCTGTTCACACCAATTCATGCAGGTTATACTGTAGTTTGAATCATTTGTGAAGTTTCTCTTTTACATCTATTTTTGATAATAATTGTAGACCATTGCACATTAATACATTGCACTGTCATGCCCATATTTGTATATGGTTTACATTTTTTATTTAAAAAAAATACTGCTGTTTCAAAAAATGTGTGAAGGTTATTGTAAATAAATATTAACTAATAGTAGCACATGTGTCTGTGTTTGCTCTTTTGCATCTGTTTTTAATTTACAATTTAAGACCATTGCACCTGTTTTTTACTATCTTTTTACATCAAACAATTTGTGTATATAGTTTGAACCAATTATGTTGGTTCCTGCTGTATGCATATTTTATGGTTAAGGTTACAGTAAATTAAGATCTTACAGTTAATTTATTTGTATAGTTTGCTCTTTTGCATCTATTTAATGTAAACAATTATAGACCATTGCACCTTTACATGGTGCATTATCTTATACATAGTTTGACCATTTGTATGTTTAGTACAAATTTAAAAAAAAAAAATATCCCTCATGTCATTTATTGGTGCATTATATTTTACACTAATACAAGTTACACACCAGGTTGACCACGACACACAATGTTGTTTTGCCATGGCACAATTCCGTGGGGTGACTGAGATGTCGTTTCAAACACAGTGGAACCCGCTCGCGTCAACTAGCGTTTCGGCGGTGTACTGCAGAGCAAAACAGACATACGCAGAAGTATAAATGCTCACGACGGCGTCACCTACGTGCGTAGCCTACGGCGTACACTACGGCGTACACTACGGCGTACACCCGACGCAGAAGCATAAATCAGCCTTTAGAGGAAGCCAGGGTTCGCCAAGAGAGTGCACAAGCTTGTGGGAGGAAGGGCCATTACTTCTGGGAATATGACCCACACCCGTGGCAGAGCATTACTAATACCACGTGCACATGTTTTATTTATTTTAGTATTATATACTCATGTTGTTTTTGGGTTTACTTACTTTTTTTAGTGTTTAATATATTTATTGCATTTTTTTAATTTAATTACAAAAACAAAACAGTATAATAAAACAATACTAAAACAAAAAACTCCAACAGGAAACAAAAACAAAAAACAAAAGAAACCCTCCCACAAAAAAACTGTCCCCAGTGCCCGTTGTCAATCACACTCACAAATTTACAAATAAACAGAAAGAACAGACTCACAATGATAACGTCAGCCAGAATAAAATACACAGAACTAAGTCGCTCTTACACCTTTTGTAGATGGTTTATCAAAAAAAAAATCAATCTGAACCCCTTAAAACAAATCTAATCTTCTCCAATTTAAGATGGAACAGCACATCTTTGATCCAATGTGACACCGTGGGTGGGGCAGCATCCTTCCATTTCAGAAGGATCAAGCGTCGAGCTAACATTGTTGAAAAAACAATGAGCCTTTGACCCCCAGCAGGCAATGCTAAACCCTCAGTGTTGACCCCGAAAAGAAATAATAATGGGTTCAGTGTTATTTTGACTCCAAGTACACAAGTCAGTGCTTCACAGATACCACCCCAAAATTGTTGCAATTTAGGACAGAACCAGAACATGTGTATTAAAGTGGCCTCTAGACCCCCATCTTGTTTCAATTTCTGCAAATGTTCTTTACGTAAACGCGGCTTTTTGCCATTCCAAATAAATGATGAAATTATAGAATCAAGTTTTTTAAAATAAACATTGGGGCTGTACACAGGAAGACTTTGAAATAGATACAAGTGTCTAGGTAATATAGACATTTTAATCACATTTACTCTCCCCACTAGTGAAAGGAAGAGAGGTGACCATTTAGACAATTCCTGTTGAATTTTCAATTGTAGTTTAGTAAAATTTTCTTTAAAAAGGTTATAAATTTTCCTTGTTAACGGTAATACCAAGATAAACAAAACTATGTTTAGTAATTTTAAAAGGTACGGTAATTTTGGTTAAAACAGAATCCGCTAGATTAAGTGGGAATAATTCACTCTTGTGAACATTTAGTTTATAACCTGACACCTTCCCAAAACTACTCAGAAGATCCATAATATGAATAATAGTTGTTTCAGCCCCAAAGACAAACAGCAGGAGATCATCGGCATAAAGAGATAATTTGTGTTCAGTGCCCCACCTCAAGATGCCGTGAATGGACTGATTACTTCTTATAGCTATGGCTATGGTTATGGTTCAATTGCCAAAACAAAAAGGAGTGGACTGAGAGGACAACCCTGACGGGTGCCACAGTGTAAACTAAACGGTTTTGAATAAGTGTTGTTGGTGAGCACCAGAGCTGAAGGGCATGCGTACAAAAGCCTCACCCAGGATAAAAAGGAACTGCCAAATCTAATCAAAGTCTCAAAAAGATATTCCCATTCCACTCTATCGAACGCCTTCTCTGCATCCATGGAGAGAAGGAGCGCCGGTTTTTAACAAAACCTGTTTGGTCACGAGATACGTGAGAGAGTTAGACAGAACTCTCTCTAAACGACAGGCCAAGACTTTTGACAAAATTTTATAGTCACAATTCAAAAGTGAAACTGGCCTGTAAGATCCCCATTCTAAGGGGTTTTTATCCTTTTTTTGGGAGTAATGTAATGCAGGCCTGATTTAGACTATCCGGAAGAGCCCCTCTGTTAAGAGAGTCTGTGTACAATGTGGCCAAGATGGGGGTTAATTTGTCAGAGAATGTTGAATAAAACTCATTCGGCAGACCATCTGGGCCTGGTGACTTGCGAGACTGTAAAGATTTGATTGCTGCCAGGATCTCCTGCTGCTGTATAGGTGCATCCAAGGCGGAGACCTCATTGAGAGACAAAGTTGGTATATGCAGGCCTCTGAAGAAGTCAGAAAGAAAATTAGAATTACAGATATTATTAGAGCTATACAAATCTTTGTAATAGTGCCGAAAAGCATCATTTATCTGCTGCTGTTCAGTAACAATCTCATCATTCCCCAATGTCACACCATTGATGGTTTGCTTCGCACTTGCACCCTTCAATTGCCTTGCCAGAAGCTCGCCTGCCTTGTCTCCATGCTCGTATATGTTACTCCAATTTTTTAGCAATAAATATTCTATAGAATGTGAAGTAAGTAAGTCATATTCTGCGCCAAGCTTCAAACGCTCTTTATACAGATCTTGAGAGGGATTCTGAGAGTTCCTATTATCCAGATCAGCGATTTGTCTTTCCAATTGTTTTTGCTTAGAAACAGAATCCCGTTTTTTTTTTTTGCCATGAAGGAAATCACCTGACCTCTAAGATAAGCCTTAAGAGCTTCCCAGACCAATGAAATAGGAACATCTGGTGTCAAATTAATTTATATGAACAGTGAAATTTGGTCAGAGATAAATTTTGTAAAGGTGTCGTCACTTAAAAGAAGAGTTAAATCTCCAGAGCCGCCTGGTTGGGATTACACCAGGTATGCTTAGTTTTAACAAGAGAGGTGCATGGTCAGATATCACAATAGGTTGATTGTGGTCAGTCTGTTATCTGTAAAAAAATAATCAGTTCTGCTGTAAGATTGATGAGCATTTGAGAAGAAAGAATATTGTCTATCCTGTGGGTGCAAAAAACGCCAAATATCTGAGATACCATAGGTGGAGAGGAACGACTTTAAATAGGAAGTGGATTTAGATATTGTATAACCAAGCCTAGCAGATGACCTATCCATCCCGGGATCTAGACAGAGATTAAAGTCCCCTCCTAAGATGAGCCTGTGTGAATTTAAACAGAGTATCCGTCCGAGGACCCGTGTAAAAAGTGTGGATCATCACAGTTTGGGGCATATATATTTGCTAATATAACATTAGTATTATAAAGAGAACCAGTAACTATAACATATCTGCCATTGGGGTCGGCCAAACTTGAGGATGGAGTAAAGGAAACACTTTTGTTTATCAAAATTGCAGCACCTCTCGCTTTACCTTGAAACGTTGAGTGGAAAAGCTGCCCCACCCATCCACATTTCAAATGGGCAGTATCCGAGGTTTTAAGATGTGTTTCTTGAATAAATGCTATACCTGCCCCCATATTTTTTAAGTGTGTGAGAGCCTTCTTCCTATTGACTGGGTGGTTAAGGCCTTTAACATTCCAGGTAATAATATTAAGTAAACAAGCCATTAAAGGGCAATATGTATTTCTAAGAAAAAAGCAAAAGTTTCATTATTAATTTGCATGATACATAATTAAATAAAGTAAGTGAAAGGAAATAGTAGTATTAATAATATCCTGGCTGAAATTCCTGAGATAAAGTTCAGAAAAATAGAATTTTGGTCTGTTAACATTCACAACGATGCACAATAACCCTCCCAAAAAAAACCTGAACCCCCAGGTGACACCAGCTGCTAGAACAAACAGCACACCTACCCTATCCAACTGCAAAACTTCCGTAAACTAATTCTAACTAAACTCCACAGAACCCCCTAATAAAGAGATTCAAATAAAAGGAGATGAAACCTACCACACAAAGAAACCTTAGCATAACAATTAGTAAGTAAGTAATTTATTTATATAGCACCTTTCACAGATAATTATCACAAAGTGCTTTACAACAGTGTTTTTACATGAAGTTTCCACTCACCCCATTTACACACATCCACTCCTGGGGCAGACAGAGAGGGGGGCAGCCACACAACCAGCGCTCACAACCTTCTCCTACCACCACCAAACTCACCTCTACAGTCACACACATTCATACACCAGTGCTATGGACACTGGAGGCAAGGTGGGTTAAGTGTCTTGCCCAAGGACACAACGACAGTATGAACTGTGGGGCGAGCGGGAATCGAACCTACTACCTTCCGGTTGAAGGACGACCGCTCTACCACTGAGCCACTGCCGCCCCAATTAGCATAGTAAACGACACATTACTGTTAAAAATTCTTACAGTTAAGAAATGTCCCATACTTCACCCACTACAAAAAACAACAAACAGTTTGTTTGGTTCAGTCCGTCTTGAAGTCCTTCACAAACTTTTCAGCCTCAGCCACAGAGCAGAACATGGAGCGGGTACCATCCGTTTTGGTGATGCGGAGTCGTGCCGGGTACGAAGGCCTCAGTCCCATCTTGTATAAGTCCGACATCACCGATTTGTAAACCTTTCTCTGGGCAACCACTTCGGGGATGTAGTCCTCATATATACGGAAAGGTTGGTCCTGGTACTTCAGTTCACCTCGCTTCCTGGCCTCCCGGATCAACAGATCTTTATGTTGATATCTGTGAAAACAGATGATAATAGGCCGCGGCCTCTCCCCGGGCCCAGGTTTTGGGATCAGACCGCGATGTGCACGATCCAACTCTGGCGGGGAAGGGAAAGTGTCTTGGCCAAAAACATCCTCTATCATCAGTGAAAAAAACTTAGATGGTTGAGGACCTTCAATCCCCTCCGGTAAACCCACACTACGCACATTGTTCCGCCTGTTTCTCCCCTCCATGTCTGCTAGCTTAGATCTAAGTTTTTCATTACAGGCCTGTAGCGTCACACAGTTAGCCTCAACTTTGGCAAGACGCTGATGGAGAGTTTCGGCATTGTCCTCCAGAGATGTTAGACGTTCATCATGGCTATCCGATGCCGTCTGCAGTCCATCCAGTTTACCATTTACTTCATCAAAGAAAATTGCTTTCAATTCTGCGACTAGGGCCGTCCTGTGTTCGGCTAACAAGGCTCGGCTAATAGCTGCAGAGGCAACAGAATCCGACTCTGTTGATTTTTCAGCTAATTTAGTAGATTTGGGTGGCATGACGGGACAAGTTGATAGTGCAAACCTATAGAAGTGTCTCAAAGTTGTTTCACGGTAATCAGTTAGGTAGTTTCAATAAGTTGAAGAAAGGCGGGCGGTGGATAAATGTGTCTCTACCCTACTAGTCCTACTTACTTTTTTTAATAATGTCTTATGACTGTGTAACATGTCTTCTTTATTATAATGTAATTAAGATTTTATTACTCTTATCATTGTTAAGTGATCTATGGCTAATTCAGAAGACCAGGAATGACTACAGGACGTCAGTGGTCAGTAAAATCAACAAGGCAACAAAAATGTAATATTGAGTGTTGTGTATTAACAAAAGTTAAAGTGAACAAAAATAAAAAATAAATTAAAGCCGAAAGCGGTTATAAAGGCCCTCGCCTCTCTTGCGACCGCGGGGGACACAGAGGATTGCATATCGTGCTTTAAAGCGTAAACTTTACGTTAATGTCAAATAACCGGGCCTGTGCTACTACTTGAATCTTCTTCTGGCTGGAGCCTGCTTTACCTAGGGCCTGTGCTACTGCCGGGGCCTGCTACACCACCTTGTATTTAGAGTTAAAGGTCTTCACATTCCCTGGTTTTCCTGGGATCTGTCTGAACAAATAAGAGTTTATACTTGGGCTAAGGGGAGAAGAGATTGCCGCACCCTCCTGTTTAAAAAGAAAAAATGTAAACATTACTTGTCTAAAATAACAAGTTTACAATTTCCAAAACATTCTGAGAAGTTTTCCAAGACTCAAGTCTTGGCTCTGGAGGAGCCTCATCCAAAGGAATGATCCTGGAAATTGGTAAATGGCATTTATTTCCCAAAGAAATGGCAGCCTCTTCACAGGCTCATTACAACCACAGCCACAACTGAATCAAAAAACAAATTGATAAGTATTTTGGCAAACCAATTTGGGGCCTTGAAATGAAATGATGAAAACACAATGAGTTGAATCTTTTTGGGCGAGGTGCAATTTAGGTGGTCACCAGTTTCACCCCACATGGCAGACTTCCTGTTGAGTTTAGGCTGTGGCTGTCATAGACTTTTCTGTTTGCCTTGAGGTGTCCTATAGATGTACCAAGTTTAATTTTTCTACGTTGGAAAAAATTATTTTCACTTTCTGTAGGCCCAATGTATTTTCATTTTCCAGGGTCACCACTGAATCATTACAGCCGGTTCACATCTTCAATTCAAAATGGCCTTCTTGTGTGTGATAGGGTGTGGTCCATATTGGCTTTTAAGTTCATAAGCCCATGCTGGATGTGTGTACTAAGTTTAATTTGCCTACGACAAACTAAAATTTTCCCATCCCATTGATTTTTTTCCACATATTTGGGGCGTTGTTATGGCAGCCCATTTATAGATAGGGGGTGGTTGTCATTGGCTTTTATGTTTGTCATGACATAAGAGATGTGTGTACCAAATTTCATGTCTCTATGACAAACTAAATTCTTTGGTCCCATTATAAGTTTTGTAGGGGGCGCTGGAGAGCCAGTTCTAAAGCTAACCCTTTTATTTACATATTTTTGTGTTCAGGTCATGAATGTGCACAAACACCTTTTTGGGTCCAACTTAATCCGAGAAGGTGTTTGAGAGTTAAGGGATATTTTATTTGCACAAAAATTGCCACCTTGTTACAGGCTTGCCACACCCACACCCGATAAAATATCAAAAACAAAATGACAACTTTTGTTGGCATACGTGTCGAAATTTGGTGAGTATCATACTCACCAAATTTCGGGCCATTTATATGAAAACACAATGTGTTGAATCTTTTTGCGCAAGAGGTGCGATTTATTTGGCCGCACGTTTCACCTCACATGGCGGACTTCCTGTTGAGTTTAGGGTGTGGCTGTCATAGACTTTTCTGTTTGCCCTAAGGCAGGGGTGCTCAACGCGTCAATCGTGGTCAACCAGTAAATCGCGAGGTAATTTTGGTAGATTGCATGACATAAATAAAAAAAAAAGTCATCCATTAATCATCCATTAAATCTCTTGATTGACATCCAGGGCAGCCAGTCAGATGAAATCTGAATCTTTCTGACGCTTAGATCACTGCGCATGCGCAAACAACGGCGCTAGGAGGAGCAAAACTAACGCTTAAGCAAAAAAAGCGCTTAGGTTTAAAAGGTTTAAAAGTTAACTTTTAAACTCAGTTAATGACAAAAATTGTACATAGTCAGTGCTTTAAGTTGGCGATGCCGCACTGATACTCATTATCGCCACTTCCAAATATAGCTCTTGAGCGTACTGCCACTTCACCGTGCGCCCAGAACGTGCTTTTAGCACCTAATTTCTCCCACCGAGAGCAGAGACTACATTACCCATACACCCTTGAGTTTTACAAGTGAAAAGCGCATGCCTCGCTTTTACCGCTGTCAGTGTCAACAACTCAACGTGGCCGGACAGGGTGTGTGAAACTCGCACACTCGGCTCAGTAAAAATACAAATACAGTGAACAACACTTAATATGCTCTCCTGGCTTCAGACTCTGAGACTAAAAGAACCCGGTCAGAATCAGATGACTCGATGGCTGACACCCCAGCTACTGTTCTATGGTTATGTTATGTTTAATAATTTATTTTATGTAAGTTTTGTTTAAAAAAATCAATACCCTTTTGCACATTTTATTTATGTTTAGTAGCTCTTTTTAGCTCAAGTAAATCCACAAACTAATAAAATATTTTTTTAAGGTCGTCTGTTGACTGCTGTATATAAAACTCCTTCAATATAGTTACCTCAGGGGATGAGGGGAGTCATCAAAAAACAATATAGGCTATAATAGAGTACCGGCACATCTTTTGGTCCACTTAAAACACTGTACATAGTTAATTATGTTGTGTTGTGCAGTATTATGGTTTGCAAGGTACATCAACATACATTGTACATATAAAGAATCCTTAATATATTTGTAAATAAATATATGTTTTGCATTTTTATAGTGGGTAGATCCTTTTGACTTTTCATTTTATTAGTAGCTCGCATGCTGAAAAAGGTTGAGCACCCCTGCCCTAAGGTGTCCTATGGATGTACTAAGTTTTGTATTTCTACATTGGAAAAAAAATTACTTTCACTTTCCATAGGCCATATGTATTTTGACTTTTCTAGGGGTTACCACTGAGTCATTTTTCATATTTTCTTTCGGGGACTTCAAAGACATAAATTTTTTCCCGGCCTTGAACTTTGGGCCCAATAATAAATATATAAATGACTTTTTGCACATGTTTACTTGGTCAAATTAAGGATCATTTAGCTGAAAAAGAAAAAAACTCGAGCAAAACAATAGGCCCTCCCGGTCATCACCGGCTCGGGCCTAATAAACCCCATAAACAGTACAAAACTGGAACAAAATCAACTTAAGCTGCGGGAGGAACTAAAAGTGTTTGAACTATGAAGGGCACAATCACGCAAAACTGCAAGGCTGGCATATATGGCAGATTTTTATCACTATTTGAATAAACTTAAACACACAAATTTAAGGTCGAAATGAAAACCTGCTCACAAATACAGATTAAATAATCGTATTTTGTTCAGGAGAAACTGAGAGAAGACCGTGGTTTGACAATAAGTTTTTCAGATCTACCTTTTGAAAGGTTTTTGATTTGACTGCTGCTAATGTGTTCCCCATTTTGGAAGACAAAGCTATTTTGTAGTACCTGTCCTTTGCATACACATTCTATGGAAGCCTTCCAGCTCACAGAAACTAAATTTTGTCTCAATCCAAAACGTGCAGTACAAGCTTGTAATGTTCATTTTAATTTTAAGAGCTTGCCAACAACAATATGTCTTAAGCAATAGCTATTGGGACAATAATGTAATTTTACCTAAACAAGGATCCCGCTGTGTGTATTCTCACTTTAATTAATGTAATTAACAATGATCACTACTGATCTTGTTTGTATGTGTGCAGACACGTGTCCTGGTGACTCATGGGCTCAGCTACCTTCCCCAGGCTGACCTGATCCTGGTGATGTCAGAGGGCCAGATTACAGAGATGGGCTCCTACCAGCAGCTGCTGAACACTGAAGGAGCATTTGCAGAGTTTCTCCGCACATATGCATCTGTAGACAACACTGACAATAGTGGTAAGACTTCTTACTTACAAGCTTGGTCAGAAATGTCCATCATCTGATTTGGATTAGGAATTTTCATTATCTGCAGCACAGTGCTTATTAACTCTGTTGAAGTTGTACTGTGGCACTTTTGGTTTGCATGAAATGTTTGTAATACATTTGACA
>JALDNG010002052.1:0-44147 GCA_024349245.1 Neodontobutis hainanensis | reverse complement strand
AGTCTACAGTCTGTTCTACTGCACGTCTACAGTCTGCTCTAATAAACTTCTACAGTTTGTATTACTGCACTTCTACAGTCTGTTCTAAAGCATGTCTACAATGTTTTCTAATACTCATATACAGTCTGTTCTAATGCTCGTCTACAGTCTCATGGTGTATACAGTAATAAACATGTTAAATTTAAGACTTTTAAGACTTTTTAATACCACCTCTAAATAAAATTTAAGACGAAAGTTATGATGAAAATACATATCAAAAGTGTAAATATACAGTAATCTTTCCAAGTAAACACACTGTTTGTTCAAAATGAACAGTATGGTAACATGACAATCAGTTGAGTTTAAGAACATTTAGAAATGTGTGTAATGCAAAAGATAACACAAAAATTTCATTGCGGCCAAAATTATATTTATTACAATAATTTCAGAACATTTAGGTCCAATGAACAAATACTACAATCAATTAAATGTGAATAAATATGTATGCGTGTGTGTTACGTCTGTGTTCTCATCTGTCTATATAACCTGTATGTTTACTCCTGAACTGTTATGAATATACTTGGTAAACAATCCTTTATATACTGTATGATTTTTTTTTCCCTCAACTTTTTTATTTACTTAAAATCATCAACCAAAATAAAATATAAAATACTAATAATAAACAAAACACTGACATGGCACTTGGGAAAGCCTTTCCCAAATAGTACTTACCGACGTATAACAATGTACATGTGCACAACAGAACATACGAACCATAATTTAGCCACGTATCTGGTCTTGTCTTTTCCACAGGTAAATGACTGTACTAGCGCCGAATCTGGAAACATAGCTTTGAAGACTAATTCAATTCCGTCATTAGACCTGTATGAATGCTGACTTGTCACAGTTCTCAGCACCCAAATCACCTCTGCCCGGAGTGTTGGCGTAGAGCCACAAATTGCACGGATGTCAGGTGTGATTGTTGGCTGTGGATTTCCACATGTAACATCCAGCGTTGTAGAATTGACATCGTTGCTAGCGAAGGAAATTATGGAGCAGAAACTAGCAATTGCAGGCTGCTGGCTTGCCTTAACGTGAGTTTGGTGTTTTTTGCTTTGCACATGCGATTCCACCGGTCTGATCCCCATTGTCCCAAGTTGAAAATTCTTCAGACACACAACGCAGTATGCTTCGTAAGCATTTCAAGCCATTTGTTATTGAACTTGCATTTCCCCATGTTGCTAGCAATATTAGCTACCTACTATATCAACCGTTGCTGTATAGGCTACACTCGCTAACGCAATCAAAAGCTGAGCAGTATGCTCCGTTATTATTGTTACGTTCCGAACTAACCATAAACAACGCAGCGCATAGACTACCGGGAAGAAATATATTTGGCTGAACAGACTGACTGCATTTTCGCGGTGACATGAGAAAAAATATTTAAGACCCATCAAATCTGAAAATAAGACAAAATAATAGTTTTTAAGGCCTTATTTTCAGGAAATGTAATTTAAGACTTTTTAAGACTTTTTAAGGACCCGCGGCCACATTGAGTCTGTACTACTGCACCTCTACAGTCTGTTCTAAAGCATGTCTACAGTGTTTTCTAATACTCATATACAGTCTATTCAACTGCCCGTCTACAGTCTGCTCAACTGCACCTCAACAGTCTTTTCTAATGCCAGTTTAAAGTCTGTACCTCTGCTTTACTGCAGTCTGTTCTACTACACATCTACAGTCTCTACTACTGCACTTCTAAAGTCTGTTCTAATGCACATCTATAGTCTGTTCTAATGCAAGTCTATAGTCTGTACTACTGCTCATCTACGGTCTGTTCTAGTGCAGGTCTACAGTCTGTTCTAATAAACGTCTACAGTCTGTTCTACTGCACATCTACAGTCTGTACTGCTGCACTTCTACAGTCTTTTCTAATACAGTTGTCCCATCACCTCGGCTGTGAAGTAAGTACCACAGTCAGAATCGACCTTACAAGGTAAGCCGAATCTGGAGATCACGTGGTTCATGAGTAGAAAGGCTGTGGTCTGTGCCGTGTCGTTTGGGGCTGGAAGTCCTTCCACCCATTTAGTGAAGGCACAGGATATGCGTCGGAGGAAAAATCGGTGTCTACGATGGGGTGAGACACCGGGTCTGAAAGGTAAAGAATGAGGTTGTGGATTGCCGAGTCCGCTGCTTGAAGGGCAATGAGGTCGGAACCAGTAAAAGAAAGAGTAGAAGTCGATGTCTCTGCAGGGGTCGGACTCGAGGCATCGGTTGCGGTTGCCTTAGATCGGGTAATCATACAGGCAGAATGGGTGGGTTGGGTGGGAAGGGGTCGATCGACGAGGATTCTGGCTGGAAATGCCAGAGCGCACTGCCTAGAGCCCCTTGTTTTGCCATGAGGTCTGCCTGATCGTTCAGGTCTTTGTCTGTATCAGGATCAATGGGGAGCAGGAGCCTGTCTGTACGACCATTACCTCAGCATCAGCCAGATCGACCCTGCAGATAGTGTCGGTATCGACCACAGTGAGGGGTATATGGCGATTGCTCCGGAAGGTTTCGTAGACAACTCCGGTCTCCTGTTGTTCAGTCGCGAGTGAGTGTGGCATACGCCCCTATGACTGGGATTCTGAGTTCACAGTCATGAAACCTAGTGTCAATCAGCCAACCTAAAGGTGTGGCCTTCGGGACGAGAATGGTATTGGCAGTAGGATTCTGCACTAGCACGTGTGTTGATCGAGAGTCGAGCTCGACCAGGGGTGTTGCCTGGACAGACAAGCCTAACTCAAAGAACAGAGGCGACGGTTGGAAGAACGCTTGTGAAGAGTTAACTTGTTGTCCTGGAAACGCTTTCAGACATATGTCCATGATGTTACGCGGTATCGTGAGATGGCAGTCGTTACTTACCTGACACACGCCGGGATTGTTTGACCCGATCTCAAGTTTCCTTTGGTCAGTGAAGGTGATTCTTTACGTACTCCAGTCAGGGACCAGAGAACGTTGTTAATGGTGTCGACTTGTGCATCGAGTCTGACTAACATGTCAGCCCCAATGTACACTGAATGTGACAGATTGGGGATGACTGCAAAAGTGTGGGTCAGTTCTCTTTTGTTCCATCGCACGATGGCAGAGCATAGACCGATGGCGGTTAACGACGAGTCAGTGTGGGGTTAGCAGGGAACCTAGTGCGCTTCTTTATGAAGGTCAGGCACGGGTTAATCTGCGTTAGAGTGTTAAACAGCCCCTGGCTGATGGTAGATTTGTCAGCCCATAAGACCATGGCGACATCATCCACTGGAGTCGCTTCCAGTGTGATGCCCTTGACGATCTGGGGTGTCGTCGCTAATGGGTCCTACAGCGTGCATAGGAAGTTGTCACACGATGACAAGGGGTTTAGTCCATACCGAGGTTGCATGGTTGTCATTCCAGCGATGTCGGTGGATACCCTATGTACTGGTGATGACCTGTCAATCGCATAGCACTGAGATTCATTCAGTAAGATTGGAAGTGGTTCTCGCACTTGTGCCCAAATCTTCAGCTGCTTGAAATCGATCAGTGGTTCGAAGCGATTGAGGATGTCTTTTCCAATCAGAAGTGGGATGTTGTCAAGGTGGGACATGTACACTGGGTGTATCAGTGTCATTGGTCCAATGGTCAGTTGGACTAAGGCTACCTCGTTGATGATCGTCCGATCATCAGAGTAAGGCCTTATTTCTTGAAAGCACGGGTGGGACTTCAAGTCCCTGTGGGATCTTCTCGCTATAGCCTGGAGTGATTTGAACAGGTTGCCTGAAATTAGGCTGATGTCAGCGGCTGTGTCGAGAAGTGCTTCGTGCGTCAAGTGGTCTTCTAACAAGACAGAGAGATAAAGCTTTCAAGCTACTCCCTTTTCAGTTAGGTGACCCAGAAATTGGTGAAAGGGTGTTTCACATTCGATAGTCGTGGCGTGGTCATGGCACAGCCCGATGTTTGGATTCACTTGGATGGCGCTAGGCGGACTGAGGTATTGGTGATCTGGATCACTTCCCTCCGTGTTGTCCATGCTAGGGTCCTGGACAATGTCATTGAGTGGCTCTGGATCGTCAGTGCCTAAGTACAGGTCTGGGAGATGTTCATTCCCTTCAGTAGACTCTGTATTTTTGTAGCGTGTTAAGTCGACTTGGATCGGTTGTGACTGTGTCTGAATCGGGGCCTTAGAGGCCTCCACCATATACAGATCAGCCTTGTCCTTGGACTTTTCGCGCATTCGCTTGAGTATGCGTTCTATGGCCCAAGCCTCCTCTGTAGTCAGACTCCTTTCGCTAGTGGGGTTTCCCACGCGATCAGTCTGAGTTTCAGGGCTCGGTCTCGCATGATTTCGCTGCTCGACAGGTGGGCTACCTGATGATCGTTGGTCTTGGGACCGACGATAATGGTTTCTCCTGTCGTCGCAGTTTTGATAGGACCCCCTTAGTTACCGCTTGGATTGGTTCGAAATTTATTTTTGAACCGAGGTCTCCATTCAGGGCCCTGGTCTTTGAACTTACGTTCAGGCCTGGTCGGGTGTTGACCTGGCTCTCTTTTGTGTGGTCGAGGTCCCTCTTTCCTGTCTGGAAAGCTGGAGGCTCCTGGGCCACTTGGATTGGAGGTCGGCGCTCCTTCGAGCGCTAGACTCCGATGTGGCGAGTGTCTGGCTTTTGACGTTTAGTCTGCCTCAGCATCTGTTTAGTAAATGCCCGCATTGCCAGCTCGAAGTTGGCGGCTGGTCTGCGTTTGTGGGCATGCAGAAACGCCACGATGATGGCTGGTAGTTGGATGGAGGTTTTGCACAAAGAGGGCTTTGAAGTTTTTATCCTCCTCTATGTTTGGTTCATTGAGTGGACCGAATTAAGCTTTGCGTAGCCGATGATAGTATAGCTGTGGGGACTCTGGCCATGCCTGTTTGATCATTAGGGCGGCAGTCAGACCCACATTTACCGTAACGCGTCTGAGAATTCCACCATGAGAGACTGACTAAGGAGATCAAAGTCAGCTTGGACCTCAGGAGGTTGACGTTCGATGAAGCTACTAACATCTCTGCTTGATGTTAGTTTTATCAGAAAGATTTTGTCCGCGGCAGTAACATTGGGTGTTCTCTGGAGGTAGAATTCAATGTCTCGAAGATAAGCACTCACGCCATGAGATGCTCCTTGATGGGGCTCAAAGCGAGTGATATGACGCGCAATTTTGTCAAAGTCTCTGTTAGTGGGACCGTAGTCCAGATGTCTCTGTTTCAAAGCTGGTTGTGGGACAAAGTCCGATTGCCTACCTGTGGAAGCTGGCGGAAAGACGGCCGGGCCTCGGCACCGGTTGGTCCTCTTTCCGCTGCGCCCAAGCGAGGCGGTAGGGGTCGAGAAATCGGATTAGTGAGTGAGGTAGCTCCCTCCTGGGAGTTTTCCTTTGGTTTAACAGGTTGGTATGCCGGTGTAACCAGCATTTGGTTCGGAGTGCTTTTAAACTCCATTTTGTTACCTGGTTGTATCTGGGCGGCTTCTGTTAAGCGCGCCTGAAGTTGTTTGATGAGCTGACAGTCTAAGTCGCCTTGTTGAGTGAGGGCCTCTACCCGTCCACTCAAGGACTCTCTTGTGTCGCTCAGCTCTTTCTTTAAGTTGCTGAGGGTTTCCTCAGTTTTATGGAGTTTTGTGTGTAACTCCTCAAATTCCAGGTCTGCCTTTTGGTGTGTTTGTGCAAGAGTTTGTAACTCTTGGTTCTGTTTTTCAGAATTCTCCAGGGCTCCTTGGGTCAGCTGGAGTTCCTGATTCAATGTCTTGATATCGCGTTGGAAGCGGGCGAGGTCCTGTCTCTGGACCTGGATTTTCTCGTGGCTGCGTGCCAGGAGATCCTCGGCTTGTTTCTGCGCGCGCGCATAACAATAGCCATTTGACCTAACAGCTTAGTTAGATCCTTGTCTTTTGGCTTAGAGGTTAGCGCAATGCTAATCAAGGAGCTAAGAACTGAATCTAGCTCATTGGGAGGTGTGGTCTGAATCTCAACATATTGGGGTAGCACCTGTTCTGTTAAATCATTTAGAGCTGAGTCTAAGTGATCCAGAAGCTTGATGGGACTACCAGAACCTGTAGACTGTGAGTCAGACTTGTTGAGAAATGGGGTTTCTCTGAGAGTTATTGTTAGATTACGTTTTAACTGCAAGGAGAGAGTTACTACTTGTAGAGTTACTAAGAAGGCGCAGAAACTCAAGCAGACTGTAAAAGGATTTTTGAAAATCTGAGTAAAAGTGTAAATAATAAAAAAATAATGAAGGAATAAAAATTAAAGTTAACATTTTATTTCATTTAAAGTAAAATAAAATTCTAATTAAATTAAAATAAAAGGGTATTAAGTCAAATAAGTCAGATTGAAAGTAATAAAAGAAGGAATTGTTGAAGTGAAAGTTAGTATAAAGTCTATTTGTGAGTGAAGTGACCTTATGCTAGTATTAAGCAGTGACTATGTAGCAATAGCCTAGTGGTGTGAACGTTAATGAGGGTTGACTGTGCTGGGATGCTGCTGTGCTAATTTGTAAAATTAACAGTGCAGAATCAGTGGGTTTAATCTAACAATTCATGCAGGTAATCAGCTTTTAAATTACAGCTATGACAAAATTTGTGCAGGGTTAAGTCTGTTCAGACGTAACAGCAGGGTTGTCGTAGTGTTAGTAAGCTGTTAGCGTTTGCATTCCAATTTGACAAATCCTGGATAGATAGGAAAGTCACAAAACCAGTCTTAAATTGTTAATCAAGACAAATTAATCAATCAAATTAAATGCAGGGTTAGCATCAAAGATTTTCCAAAAGCAGATGCAATGTTCATTAAAAATGTCACAATTATTAGTTAACTCCTATTGTGCATTCAAGGTTGTTAAACACAGGCAGTTATTTTCAAAAGCAGTATTGCATTGCAGATTTGTGTATTTAAAAAGACACACGTATTAACAGAAGTGAAACAGCTTGATAGCAGTTCAGCAGTTGTTAATAAAGCAGAGTAATTCACTTTTTATGTTAAGTCAATCAGGCATTTCAGTGTCAATGAAAGCTTAAATTACTCAGTTGTTAAATTCTAAACTTAAATCAGTCACTATTGAGGGGAAAGGTGTAATTCCATTGAGTGACCACCAGAGAGAGACGTAGAGCTCCTCTCAGAGATTTTTAGAAGTTTCACACTTCTCTTCCGCTACGGGCTGTAGAAACTTGTGTCTGTGGTTTTACTACTTCCTTCCTCTAGGGGGCGGTAAAGACTCTCGTGAGTCAGTGGTTTTATGGAGTGACGTCTCCGGCCCGCCCCTTTGAGGGTGCTGGGGCGAAGTTTGCTTTTAGCGCCAGTCAGAGACTGACTTGGGGACGTCTACAACTTGTTAAACTTGCGGTTTAAACACAGCAGCGCTTTTGTACAAGGCAGGTACAAGGCCACGTTTTAAACACAAGCACATTTACCACAGCAGGCTCAAACCACGTTTTTAGACAAAACGCACAGCAGCCCACGTGGCTTTTAGGGGAGGGTTTTCACAGTTAGCTAGGCTGTGAAGGCCTCCAGCACGGGTTTTTAATCCGTTCAAAATACACCTCGGCTTACAAGCCTTAGGCAAGACAAGTTTTCTCATAACTTCCGGCATAACGCGGCAATTTTTTCCAACTTGTAAGAGACAATTTTAACTTAACTCTGGCGTAGCACAGCAATTAGCTTTTTGTCTCAAGTTACACAGTGGCAAGTGTGTTTAGCATGCATGCAATTTGTAAAGTCTCTAAGGTTTGTAACAGACTCTAAGCAACTTTTAACAAGTAATTGATTAATGCTCTGGCCATAAATGTACGTAGAATACTAATTGTAATTCAAAACAATATCAGTCCAGCTGGTACGATTTTAATTAGCAATTTCGACAGCGCTTCACACTTAACAAACAAAAGCACAACTCTAACACACACACGCACGCGTTAAACGCATTGCTAAGCAACAGCACAACAAAGGCACAGCTTTCAATGGACAGCAATTTTGTAAAGACTTTGGATATTGAGTGATTCTAATGTTTAATCAAGAAAATTCTTTTTAGTCACACACGGGGCGTCAAAATAAATCTGTAGTGAATATGGTCTATTAATATGTTAAAGTTTTGAACAGATCCAGAGAAACTGCATAGTCTCATTAATCTAGAGGACGTAAATTCTTCTCGTTTTCGAAAATTCATGAATTAAACAATGAAGCATTAAATGTCTTTATGGGATTTTATTAAAGATTATGCAAGGTTAAAATAACGAATAATGATGATGATAGGACACAAAGGAATAATTATTGACACATGAATGGGTAAATCAAAGAACGATAAAACTTGCTTTCAGAGGATTTTGTGAAACAAAAGGAATTATTGATTATTGATTCTATTATTAACTGAGGGGATTTTACGGAGCGTTTAGAGGGGTTCGATGACGGTTTCTGAGGCCAAGGCTGTTATGTTTAGACAGTTAGACGCCAAATTATGTGTCACGTTCAGACTCACCCTTGGTAGTAGTCGGTCTCAGGTCTTGCCAACCAGGAGTCAAAAGGGGTCCTTTCGACTCAGGTCGCACACCGATGACGCGTGTAGTCTTCAAGATGGCCTTAACGTGTACACACAGAGAAAGGCTGTAGGGCCTGTACGATGTCCCAAAACCTTCTTGTTACTGTCCAACATCAGCGCCGCACACAGAGTAAAATTGAGTCCTTTAAAGTTATTGCGAGGTCCACTGGAGAAGGTTTAGCGGCTGTGTTGCTGGCTTAAACTTGCTCGAGAAAGCTAGATTTTAGTCAAGCTAACTCTTTAGCAGGCAGGAAATCTTCAAAAATAAAAGCGAGGCAACTTCCTTTCGTTAGCAGGCTGGCAGGAAGTAAGCTACTTTGAGCAGCTGTGTTAAGAATGAAAACTTTACCGCAGCAAGCTAAACTTGCAGGCTTTAAAGTACAAAGAAAATTTACTCGTTACACAAGGTCCAAAGCTTGGTGAGGGTTTAGAGGCCCTACGGCCCTCGAGAAGAGAAAAACAAAGAGGAGACGAAGAGTAGAGAGAGCATAGCGTAAGTTCTTGACCGTCGGTCACTTTTAACACTTTGGACGGGGCGTGTCTTACGGAGAAAGGGATTGCTTTTGGGGGGGGGTTAACCAAAGTTTAAACTAAGTCTTAAACACTCTGCATCCTGGAAACAAACAGCATAATTGTTAGTACATTCACAATCTTTCTTTTATTCAAATTAAGACACAACTGTCTTTTAGCACAGTTATAGTCCTTCGTCCATTTGACCAAAAGGGGGTAGTGTTCAACCATCAGAAGTTCAGGAGTTCTGGTGTGATCAAACAACTTTTTACCTCCAGATTTATGACCTGCAGGGGCCAGGGGCATGAAATGTACTCTCAAGGAGGTTACAGGAAGTCCTGGGCAAAGCTGAATCAACAAGTTTATCTGCAAGACTTTATGATCGTGTCAGCGGTCTGCGGTGTTCCATGTGTCACCTTTGACACGGTGCTGGGTAGAACGAAGTTCCAATTCTTATAAAAGCAGAAACTAAATCATTAATAACCTTGCCTGTCCTTAGCAAAACACGTTGGTGTCCTTTTATCTGAAAGAAAACGGGGTTAGCATGTCTTCTTCTCAAGATTTACATCCACGGCCTGTCTCTGGAGGCCGATGGTGAAACAACAGTTGTTAATCTTGAAGACCCTTAGTGAAACAGTTTGGAGGTCTGTAAGTAATTAAACAAATATTATAATCCGTGTGGCGTCCTGGAGGCTGATCTGCTACATACTCATCTACAGTCTGTATTACTGAAACTCTACAGTCATTTCTAAAGCATGTCTAGAGTGTTTTCTAATACTCATATAGAGTCTGTTCTAATGCTCGTCTACAGTCTGAACTACTGCACCTCTACAGTCTGTTCTAAAGCATGTCTAGAGTGTTTTCCAATACTCATATACAGTCTGTTCTAATGCTCGTCTACAGTCTGTACTACTGCATCTCTACAGTCTATTCTTCTGCACATTGTCAGTCTGTTCAACTGCACGTCTACAGTCTGTTCAACTGCACCTATACAGTCTGTTCTAATGCCAGTTTACAGTCTGTACTACTGCTCTACTACAGCCTCTTCGACTGCACGTCTATAGTCTGTTTTACTACACATCTACAGTCTGTTTTAACGTAGATCTACTGTCTGTTCTAAATCAAGTCTACAGTCTGTGCTACTGCTCATCTACAGTCTCTTCTACTGCACGTCTACAGTCTGTTTTACTGAACATCTACAGTCTGTTCTAATGCACATCTACAGTCTGTTCTAATGCAAGTCTACACTCTGTTCTACTGCTCATTTACAGTCTTCTGTAAATGAGCAGTCTTCAGTCTACTTCCCTCTCCTCGAGCCACACAGAATTATACATCTTTCTAAGACCTCCTAGAGCGGCGAAGGAGCCTTGGCGGAACTTGAGGAGGACAGCTCGAATAGAGTTGAGAACATCAGGACCTTTCATCAAAAGGTCATTAAGACTTTGACCTTTGTACTTTTGACTGCTGTTCCAGACCAGTCTGACCGGAGTTGTAACAGAGTGGGGGTTGGGTGCGATAAGATGACTAATATACCAGACAGGTCCATTCCAGTTGGTTAGATCCTCCTTGGTCAACTTCTTCGCAGCTTGGCGGTCAACCATTTCGTGGACTTGAGCTCCATAGGCTTTTTTCCACTGCGGTTCTTTGGCAAGCTGTCTCTCTGTTCTGAGGAAGGTTGCCTCCACTGCGTTTCTGTTGTTTGGCAATGAAGATGGGTCCATGAGCCAAGGATATCTTGCATGTCAGTGTGGACTAGCACTGTGGTCATCAGCACCAACATAAGTCAGGCCACCTCTTACAACTTCCAGCTCCCTTTCTTCAGCTAGAGTAATTTCTTTGCCACCAGGTTGACAACTGCCACAGCGACATCCTCCACATTTTGGAGTGCAGGGGGCACCAATGCTATCCCATCGCCACCACTCAATAAAATCCCGAGTGGTAACAGCCGAATAAGACGACTTGATGGTAGGTTTGCTGCAGATATGTTCTTCATACCTCAATGCTGCTGTTCTCATAGACCTGGCGAAGTGTGCTTTGCTCTCGTGTACTGTAACTTCTTCAAACAGACCAGGGTGGGTCCCTGCAACTGTCTTTCCCAATGGTCCATCCCATAGTACAAAGTCCCCAACAGTACGCATTTTCTGTGGGACCAGTCGTCCTTCCTTATGGCTTATCAAAAGCTGTATCTGTCTTGGTCTCACAAGTTCATTTTGGGGGACATCTGGAAAAAAAGTTTGGAGTCTTTTGGCCGTCACATGTTTATGGATATCTGCAATTCCAAACCATAGCAGAGGAGTTGGTAGGATCTGCAGTTGCCCTGCTCCATGCGGATCCGGATCTTTAAAAGGTACCGCTTTGTGGTAACTTGAACTTTCATTCCTCCCACGCCGTGGACAACAAGAGTTATGGCTTCACTTCTAAGGTTCAACCGATTAGCTGCATCATGATTAATGTAGTTTGTATCCGACGCTAGGTCGATCAAAGTCCCAACTTTTGTCCTGCATTGGCCGTGACTTCTAAGAGCATCATGATGACTGGCCACTCTACTATTCTATTCTCTGCTAGAAGACTGCTTTGGTTGGACAAATGAGAGGTACTGACTACAGTGTTGCAAAAGGCATTGTGACACTTCTCTGCCAGTTCAGGTGAGAGACTTTTAACAAATTCTTCTTGCTCTTGGGTGTAACACTCTCTTCTGTCGCCTCCCAAATTTGCCGTTATTATTTGACCCCTGGACCACATTCCCTTTAAACGTACCAGCCCTTGAGCAAAGGTAATAGTGATGTTCTGCAGCATGCTGTTCTATGCAGTCTGGCCTCCTGCACAGAAACTCTGATTTACAGTAGTCACCTTCCTTGTGAATCTCCAGGCATTTTTTGCAGGCTCCCAGCTTCCTGACAGCATTTCTTTTCTCTGACAACTTAAGAGTGCGAAACTTCTGGCAGAAATATAGTCTTTTCTTATGCTTGCCATCTCCGCAGACCACACATCCTTGAGCCTGGTTGCTTAATTGGGTGGAGGTTCTGGTTTGAGCTTGCTGAGGTTCTAATTTTGGTTTTGGTTCCTCCTCTCTCAGTTGGTCCAGCTTCTCATAGATGGCTTCTTGACCTTGAAGAAACTTGAGGAGGTAGTCAAATCGCTTATCCTCCTCCGCTTCATCATCTTTTCCAGCTACATGAAGAAGCCATTCCTTCTTCAGACCATCAGGAAGTTTACTCTCTATTGTTTTTGTTACAAGCGGATTCTTTATTGCGCTGGTTTTCCCAAGCTCGCTCAGATCGACCAGGGCTTTTTCTACAGATTGAATTAGCTCAACAATCTTCCTAGGCTGATTACCTTTAACTGCTTGGAGTCTTTGGAGCTCTTCTACTATTTCAAGGGCTATAGTTGTCTTATTGCCAAAGCGGTTCTCCAAGACCTGGAACATGTCCTCAGCAGTTATGCAAGTTGTAAGACGGAGGTCTCGTATTATCTTCTCATCCACACTGTCAAGAAGTTGGAACTTTTAACCTCTTTGGATCCAGTAGGTTCTCCTGCATCTGGAGTGCTTCCCAATCTTTTTTCCATCGGTGAAACTCTCGGCGGATGCCAGAAAACTTTGGGAGGGCAGCTGGCTTTAATTTAATTGCTGGAGTGGCCATAATACTAATTGACGTAGTACTTAATTTACTGTTTTCTCCTTTGACGTGTGCCCCTGCAAAGTCAGCTTGTCTTATTGAGAGTTTTGGCAGGATAGTCTCAAGGCCTTGAATACATCCCTGGAACTGTTGTTGCTCTGCTGGGGGGACCCAGCACTTCCAATGTTTATGAACCTCCTTCGCAGCCTTCACAAACTTCTCCAATTGTCCGATCATGAAGCGATATGCATCTGGATTTCTTGTGACTCTCCTGTTGTAATTGATTGTGTCAGTTCATATTCCCCGAAATTGTCCCACAGTGTCTTTTTATGAGGTTCTTTAGCTCTTGCAATTTCTTCTCACACTCATTTGCTGTTCTGACCAAGTCTCTCTTTGCTGCTCACTCAACTCCTCTGCATCAGAGCTTTCTTCAATACATTGCTCCTCAACGTCGTCGTTGGCCTCCATGACTTTGCCAGCTTCATCAGAAACCTTCCTAAAATTGTCTCTGAGTTCCTCTGACATCATTGTATGCATTTGTAGCATTTTATTTGCCAACCGAAAACTGACGTTTGCTGATGTCCTTGCGATCTTCAGCTGTTCCACCAGTACTGAATCCACCATTGTTGTCTTACTGGTGGTTAGTTTTGTTGTGTTTACAGAGGTATTTGTTTAACTTGTGGTTAGTACTGCTGTGTGTGTGTGTTAGATTTTATCATTGTGAGTTGTGAACTGTTGAACAGGGCACTGCTTAGTGCTAGCTAGCATTCTAGCGGGTTTTTAGCGTTTGAATTAGCCTGATTAAACCTCGATTGTTTGTTTGTTACCATTGTTGTCTTACTGGTGGTTAGTTTTTGTTGTGTTTACATTACACAGTTTTTTGTTTAACTTGTGGTTAGTACTGCTGTGTGTGTTTGTTTGAATTTATCATTGTGAGTTGTGAACTGTTGGCTTGACTTAGCTGTACATACACTAGCTTAGCTAAGCTATTCTGTGTTGTTGTTGCTTGTGGCAATGGTTTGCCATTCTTGTTCGGTATTACTAGATAGGTTGTCTCTATTAGAGAGACGTGTTTGTGAGTTAGAGCAGCTAGATCAGCATAGACAGGGTTTGGTTACTTTTAGATGTGTCAGGGTTTCCTGATAGTATCAGATGCAGGACTGATAGCAGTCCTGCTAGCGATAGCTCTATTTGTGGCTCAACTGTCTCGGCAGTTGTTGCAAAGAGGATATGTTTGAGCCGGTCCGCGCGCAGGCGTGCAGGCAGGGGAAGTCTTGGTTGTCCGCCCCTGTCCGCGGTCACCCTCTGACCGCAAACCGGTTTTCGGCGCTTTCAAGTCCGCTTGTCCGCGCTGATCACCGGCCTGTTTCCTCTGCGCCTGCCAACCTGAGCAAGCATCGCACTCTGGTGATAGGAGACTCCATTACCCGCAATGTTAGACTCGAGACGCCAGCCATTGTCCACTGTTTACCGGGGGCCAGAGCTTCCGACATAGAGGCTAATCTTAGCGTGCTGACATCACACAGGGAGGGAGAGTTTCCTCAGACACATACTGGCACTACATACAAGCAGATAGTTATTCATGTCGGCACCAATAATGTGAGAATGAGGCAGTCAGAGGTAACCAAAGATAGCCTAGCCAGGACTCTTGAACTAGGAAACAAGATGAGTCGGCATCGATTAATTGTCTCTGGCCCCCTCCCCATAAGGGGTAGTGATGAACAGTATAGCAGATTAGTTTCCATGAACCGGTGGCTGGCCCGGCATTGTAGTCAGAAAGGTTATGGTTTCGTGGATAACTGGCCTTCTTTCTGGGGCCGCCCAGGCCTGCTGAGGGCAGACGGCCTGCATCCTACTGGACATGGTGCTGCCATTTTGTCTAGTAATATAGACAGGTGCATTCGGTGCATTTGACACAAGGAATCTCAGCAGGTCGCAGGAATTAGAGAACCTGCTAGTCATGATAGTGCGGGTGTGGAACTGGATAATGTAGAAGCTTTTAGTTGTCTGGTTAGGCCGTGTTATCCTGATGTCTACTGCCTAAATCTGTTATTTAGTCCTCAAACACATCTGAAAACTCACAGAGTCAGTGACCCAAAAGCATCCTGTCCTCATGTTATTATAACTCAGAGGCAATCTTTTAAACCAAGCAGAACTGTTAGAGCTCGACAACTTTTTCCTGTCGCTATCTCTCCACTGGACCAGCCTTCAAATGTCTGCTCTACATCAAGACTGAAGATCGGTCTCCTGAATGTGCGGTCTCTATCCTCCAAAGCACTCCTAATTAATGATCTTATTGCTTCTCATAGCTTGGATTTACTTTGTCTTTGTGAAACGTGGCTTAGGCCCAATGTTTTTCTGCCACTAAATGAAGCCTCTCCCCCTGATTATGCGTATGCACAGGTAGGTCGCACGTCGAAACTTGGTGGTGGTGTTGCAGCCATTTATAAAGCTGCATTTTGCTTTACAGGTACATCATCACAGCCGAAATTTAACTCTTTTGAAGTGTTACTCATTAAACATATTTCTTCTCAACTAAACAGAATGAAGACATTTTATTTAGCTGTAATCTATCGCCTCCGGGTCCCTACTCTTCTTTCTTGGATGAGTTTGGAGTTTTCCTCTCGGACTTAATAACCCATGCTGATAACATCCTTCTAGTTGGAGACTTTAATATTCATCTAAATAAGGAGTGTGATCCTCTGGCCAGAGCATTTCAATCACTGCTTGCGACCATGTCTTTCAACCAGTTTGTTCATGAGCCCACACACATTAGTGGAAACTATCTTGATCTTGTTTTGGCTCGGGAATAGATGTCTCCAATCTCTTTGTCTCCTCTCTTTCATCTGCTGTCTCAGATCACTCACTGGTTAAGTTCGAGATAAGTTACACATTTCCCTCAAATTCAGACAAATGCGTAGTGTCTACACGGAATTTTAGCGCAGCTGCAATGGAAATGATTGCCACACGGCTGACAGATGTTCTTCCTAATTTAACTCCAACTGGAAACTCAATAGAGGCCTACACAGAGGAGGTCCATGCTACCCTCTCAGCCATCACCGACTCAGTGGCACCCCTCAGGACAAAGCCCAGACCAACCAGACGACCTACGCCATGGTATAATGAGGAAACGCGGGCTTTGAAACAGGCCTGCAGGAGTTTTGAACGCAAATGGCGCAAGTCAAAAACAAATCTAAATTATCAAAAGTGGTGTTTGTGTGTAAACACCTATAAGCACGCCCTCAGCACTGCAAAGACTACCTATTTTTCATCTCTTATAAGAGAAAACCGGCATAACCCCAGGTTTCTCTTTGGAACAGTTGCTAAACTTATCCAACCAAAAACAACTGAAGACTCCTCTCCCTTTAGTGCACAAGCCTTTTTAGATTTCTTTAATCATAAAATTGAAGATATCAGGGATAATATTTTGTTTTTGTCTTCTTTGGCTCCGGGTCCCATTCACTTGGATCCACCGATCTCTCGCCTGTCAGTCTTAGATTCTGTTTCCCTTGATGAGCTGACAAAGGTGGTTTCTTCATGTAAAGCAACTACGTGTCTCCTGGATATCCTGCCAGCAAAACAGCTTAAAGAACTGTGGCCCTATGTGGGGCAAATTATATTAAACATTATAAACGTGTCCCTGTCTACTGGCACCGTTCCTTCCCTTTTCAAACAGGCTGTGGTCAAACCCCTGCTCAAAAAACCTACTTTGGATCCTGGATGCCTAAATAATTTCCGTCCTGTCTCCAATTTACCTTTTCTATCTAAAGTCCTTGAAAAAGTTGTGCTAAAACAACTTACTCTATATCTATCAGAAAATGACCTCCTCGAGCCGTTTCAGTCTGCATTTAGGGCCTCTTATTCCACTGAAACAGCTTTAGTTAAAGTAACAAATGATCTTCTCCTTCAGATGGACGAGGACTCATCGGCTTTACTATTATTGCTGGATCTCAGTGCTGCATTTGATACGATTGATCATGCAGTGCTAATCAACAGACTTAAAGATGTTTTTGGCATCTCTGGCTCTGCTCTTTCTTGGTTAGAATCCTATCTGTGTGATAGGTCTCATTTTGTCTCTTTTAATAAATCCTTCTCCTCCACGGCACCAGTGAAGTTCGGTGTGCCACAAGGGTCTGTGCTCGGTCCCATACTTTTTTCACTAAATGTTACACCATTGGGACAAATCATCAGAAGTTATGGAGTGAACTTCCACTGTTATGCCGATGATACACAGCTGTATCTACCAATAAAAGCAAATAATACTACTGACATCATGCGTCTAGAGGCCTGCCTCGTTTCAATTGAAACATGGATGTCTCAAAACTTCCTCCATTTGAACGCGGATAAAACAGAGCTCTTGTTAATTGGTCCTGCCAGTCATCGGCACAAGTTCAACAATCTTACTGTCTCAATCAACAACTGTGTGTTGGAGCACGGCAAAACTGCGAGGAACCTCGGTGTAATTTTTGACCCCACACTATCTCTGCAGCAGCACATTAGTGAGGTCACTAAACTGGGCTTTTTTCACTTGAGGAATATCTCACAAATTCGCTCCTGCCTCTCTTTAGCTGATGCTGAAATTCTCATTCATGCATTTGTCACATCCAGGCTGGACTACTGTAATGCGTTATTCTCTGGACTGCCGAAAAAAAGTACTCACAGTCTACAAATGGTTCAAAATACAGCCGCCAGACTTTTAACAAAGACCAGGAAGTTTGATCACATTACTCCGGTCCTGGCTTCATTACACTGGCTTCCTATTCATGTTAGAGCTGATTTCAAAGTTCTCTTGTTAACATATAAAATCCTTTGTGGACGCGCGCCTCTTACCTATCTGACCTTATCACCTGGTATACTCCAGCTCGCACTTCGCTCTCAGGACGCTGGCCTCCTTCAACTTCCTCGAATAAAGAAGAAGTCTGCTGGCTACAGAGCCTTTTCTTATAGAGCCCCATTTTTGTGGAATGGGCTCCCGGTGGAAGTGCGGCGATCTGACTCTGTTGAGATTTTCAAAAGCAAACTCAAAACATACTTATTTCACCAAACGTATGGAGACTGATTGATCATAGGGTTAGGTTTACACTGGTTGTAGCTGTAGGTACACACTCAACCCCACTCTCCTGTTGTAATTGATTGTGTCAGTTCATATTCCCCGAAATTGTCCCACAGTGTCGTTTTTATGAGGTTCTTTAGCTCTTGCAATTTCTTCTCACACTCATTTGCTGTTCTGACCAAGTCTCTCTTTTGCTGCTCACTCAACTCCTCTCAGCTCATCCTTCATCTACCTTGATAATGGCTGAGGTCCCATCCACCTTACACACACAGACAGAGTGGACACTGGACGCTGTCAACATAAATGTTTTTTGTGAATATGCTTTGTATTTTTATGTATTTTTTTCAACTGTCCTGGACACATTCTTGCACGGCCTGTCCGTCCTGGGAGTGGATCCCTCCTTCAGTGGTTCTCCCTGAGGTTTCTCTTTTTTCCCGGCTGGGTTTTTTTTGGAGTTTTTCCTCACCCTGATGGAGGGTCTAAGGACAGGGGATGTTGTCTAGTGCAGTCTGTTAAGCCCTTTGAGGCGGCTGTTGTTGTGATATTGGGCTATACAAAAATAAATGTCTTGTCTTGTCTTGAATCAGCCATTTCAAATCACAGCAACAGGACAGGAACAGTCTTTATTTGTTTCTTTGGACACCTGTGGTCACTTTTCAGGTCTTCAGCGGTTTTTCACTGTCAAGTTTTGATCTCTGCCTTGTGCAATTCCCCACTTGAAAAGGACAATCCCCCCACATAAAGTTTTTAACTGGATTTCACTCAAACAGCCATGGGACCAGTTCTTTGTCTTTTATTTTCCATTCTATGATAGCAGTAAACAGGTGAAAAACCTCAAAAGAAATGACAAATACCAGTTATTAGTTGAGTTGACAGCCAAACTAACCAATTCTTCACATTCATCTCAGATAAACACAGTACTGTCATTATATAATATATAAGGTTTCCATTTTTAAGAAGTATTTTCACAGTAAAGAATTATTCTAAGGCATCATTATAGCCACACAACTATCCTTTACAAACAATCAGTTATTTATTTTAATTCCCAGAATTTTCTTATCTTTTAACCAAGTATCTTCAACCAAATAATTTTAGATTATACATTTCTAACTGAATTATGAACTTGGTTAAGATTTCTACAAAGCTAAAATTACTTTTAACAATTTCAAACACATTCTTTGTCAAACAATGAATCTGGGTTTTATTACTTTCCCTTTATACCCCACAAACAACATTTAAAGTTACAAAACACCACTGCAAAAGCCCTATCAAAGTCAACAAGAGTTAAAGAGTTTGTTTTCTCCAGAGTACCATTAGCACTGCACTGCTTAAGTCAATCAAGACAAACATGGCCAATATGGCGCTTACCGGCTGTCCTTCACAGTATTGTGGAAGGCTTGGTCTTGCACAGTCCTGACAGACAAAGATGGTTTTCTTATTCTTATGGTGCCTTAAATGCTCCTCTGACTGCAGTCTAAAGACAACAGCAGAGCCAGGTACTGGCATGCTTAGATCACCTGGAAGATTTGTTCCACCTGGCCCACCACTGATTGAAGGAGGAGGAGTTTTCCCACTGAGGAACTCCCAGGCAGTTTGTCAGCACACTAATGCTCATCTACAGTCTGTACTACCGCACCTCTAAAGTCTATTCTTCCGCACATTGTCAGTCTGTTCTACTGGACGTTTACAGTCATTTCTAATGCTCGTCTACAGTCTGTTCTAAAGCCAATCTAGAGTCTGTACTACTGCTGCTCTGAAGTCTGTTCAACTGCACGTCTACAGTCTGTTCTAATGCAGTCTGTACTACTGCACATCTATAGTCTGTTCTATTGTACGTCTACAGTCTGTTCTACTGCACGACTATAGTCTGTTTTAATAAACGTCTACAGTCTTTTCTAATGCACATCTACAGTCTGTTCTACTGGGCGTCTACAGTCTGTTCTAATAATTGTCTGGAGTCTGTTCTACTGCACGTCTACACTCTGTTCTAAAGCATGTCTGCAGTCTTTTCTAATTTTCATGTACAGTCAGTTCTAATGCTTGTGTAAAGTCTCAACTACTGCACCTCTACGATCTATTCTATTGCACATCGTAAGTTAGTTCTACTGCACATCTACAGTCTGTTCTAATGCATGTCAAAAGTCTGTTCTAATGCTCGTCCACAGTCTGTTCTAATGCATGTCTTTAGTCTGTACTACTGCACATCTACAGTCTGTTCTACTGGACGTCTACAGTCTTTTCTAATACTCATGTACGGTCTGTTCCTATGTAAGTATACAGTTTGTACTACTGCTCAACTACAGTCTGTTCTACTGCACGTCTATAGTCTGTTCTACTCCACCTCTACAGTCTGTTGTAAAGCATTTCTAGTAGTGTTTTCTAATACTCATATACAGTCTGTTCTAATGCTTGTCTACAGTCTGAACTACTGCACCTATACAGTCTGTTCAAAAGCATGTCTACAATGTTTTCTAATACTTTTATACAGTCTGTTCTAATGCTTGTCTACAGTCTGGACTACTGCACCTCTACAGTCTATTCTTCTGCACATTGTAAGTCTGTTCTAATGGACGTTTTACAGTCTGTTCTAATGCTCGTCTACAGTCTGTTCGACTGCTCTACAGTCTGTTCTAATAATTGTCTACATTCTGTACTACTGCTTCTTACAGTCTTTTCTACTGCGCATCTACAGTCTCTTCTAATGCAGGTCTACAGTCTATACTACAGCACATCTATATTCTGTTCTATTTCTTGTCTACAGTCTTTTCTAATGCCCAATAAAAGTCTTTACTACTCTACCTCTACAGTCTGTTCTACTGAAGTTTACAGTCTTTTTTTTTGCACATCTACAGTCTGTTCTATTGCACATTTACAGTCTGTTCCTATGCAAGTATACAGTCTGTACTACTGCTCAACTACAGTCTGTTTTACTGCACGTATACAGTCTGTTCTACTGCACTTCTACAGTCTGTACTACTGCACTTCTACAGTCTATTCTAATGCTCGTCTACAGTCTGTATTACTGCACCTCTACAGTCTGTTCTAAAGCATGTCTAGAGTGTTTTCTTATACTCATATACAGTCTATTCTAATGCTCGTCTACAGTCTGTACAACTGCACCTCTACAGTCTGTTCTAATGCATGTCTACAGTGTTTTCTAATACTCATATACAGTCTGTTCTAATGCTCATCTACAGTCTGTACTACTGGACCTATAGAGTCTATTCTTTTGCACATTGTCGGTCTGTTCTACTGGACGTTTACAGTCATTTCTAATGCTCGTCTACAGTCTGTTCTAAAGTAAATCTAGATTCTGTATTACTGCTGCTCTAATTTCTGTTCAGCTGCACGTCCACAGTCTCTTCAACTGCAACTCTACAGTCTTTTCTATTGTATGTCTACAGTCTGTTCTAATGCACATTTAGTCTGTTCTAATGCAAGTCTACAGTCTGTGCTACTGCTCGCTTAAAGTCTGTACTACTGCACCTCTACAGTCTGTTCTAAAGCATGTCTACAGTCTATTCTAATACTCATATACAGTCTGTTCTAATGGTCGTCTATAGTCTGTTCAAATACTCTTTCACAGTCTGTTCTAATGCAGTCTCTACTACTGCACATCTATAGTCTGTTCTTTTGCTCGAATACAGTCTGTTCTAATGCCCAATAACAGTCTTTACTACTCCACCTCTACAGTTTGTTCTAATGCCAGTCTAGAGTCTGTACGACTGCTGCTCTGCAGTCTGTTCTACTGCAAGTCTACATTCTGTTCTACTGCACATGTACAGTCTGTTCTAATGCAGATCTACAGTCTGTTCTACTGCTCGCCTACAGTCTGTTCTACTGCACGACTATAGTCTGTTTTAAAAAGGTCTACAGTCTCTTCTAATGTACATCTACAGCCTGTTCTAATCAGTGGCGGCTTGTGATGGAAAAAGTAGGGGGGGCTGAGGGAGATTTCTGCTGTTTATTTATTACATTAACACCAAAGTAACGATTTAAAAACAAATAGCATCTAATGTAATTATTAAAGTATGAATTTAGAATGTCCTTGTAGATTTCAAATATTGTTCTTTCAAAGACAAGGGTTTACCAAGTCATACAAGGAAACCAAGTCATACAAGGTGAACTTATTATTGCTGTAATTTGCGTCAATATTCAATAAACACAAAGACTGTGCATTACCAATTGTAATGGTGAGCAAGTCAATAAAAATTATTTACATTGTCTCCAGTGTTCACATCATGAATCGTACAGCGAACCACCTCTAAGACAGACAAAAAACAAAAACATCAAAATCCTCCAAGCACTCAGCATCTCCTCTGCTCCTCCAGGGACACAACAGCATCTCCTCTGCTCATCAAGAGACACAACAGCATCTCCTCTGCTCCTCCAGGGACACAACAGCATCTCCTCTGCTCCTCCAGGGACACAACAGCATCTCCTCTGCTCATCAAGAGACACAACAGCATCTCCTCTGCTCCTCCAGGGACACAATAGCATCTCCTCTGCTCCTCCAGGGACAACAGCATCTCCTCTGCTCATCAAGAGACAACAGCATCTCCTCTGCTCCTCCAGGGACACAACAGCATCTCCTCTGCTCCTCCAGGGACACACAGCATCTCCTCTGCTCCTCCAGGGACACACAGCATCTCCTCTGCTCATCAAGAGACACAACAGCATCTCTGGAGGAGCAGAGGATATGCTGAGTGCTTGGAGGAGCAGAGGAGATGCTGAGTGCTTGGAGGAACAGAGGAGATGCTGAGTGCTTGGAGGAGCAGAGGAGATGCTGAGTGCCTGGAGGAGCAGAGGAGATGCTGAGTGCTTGGAGGAGCAGAGGAGATGCTGAGTGCCTGGAGGAGCAGAGGAGATGCTGAGTGCCTGATGGAGAGAAGCAGCTGAGATGATTATGAAGTCACTTGTAAAGAAATTTGGCTCTCCTTTCTTTCTGGGTTGCAAACCTATCAATAACTTTGTTGTTGAAGTTGGGCATGTCTTTCACAATCTTTTTCTCCATAGAAAGCATGGCAAGGGCATTCAGTCTTTCTTGAGACATCGTGCTCCTTAGGAACGTTTTGATTCTTTTTAGAGTGGAGAAGCATCTTTCAGATTCTGCTGATGTCATTGGAGTAGTGATACGAATTTTCAGAAGATTAACAGTTTCTGAAAATGTGCACTGAAGGTTGTTCTCCATAAAAAACTTATACAGAGGCACTGCACCACTACACTTTTCAAACTCCGGGTTTTCATAGACCAAGGATAGTTCTGTCTTCAGTCTAGTCTTGTTCAGCATCGGATAGGCCTCCACGGTGGCATTCAATGCAGCACTTGGAAAGGTTTTAGCATGCTGTGAGAACAGCTCTCCATGCAGCAGTGTTGAACTCACAAGGTGCCCAGTGAACGCAAAGCGCTCCTTTGTCTGAGCCCAGATGGTATCACACACCTGTAAAACATAGAAAATAAATAACATATTAATTGCTATACATAGAACTTAAATTATTAAATTATGTCACAATAATGCAAAAATCAGGTATGAAATACTGTTGTCTAAACCAAAACTAATCAAGGATCTACAATAGAACTAAATCATTGGTGAATTGAGATTAGGAGGAAATCCCAAATAAAATGCAATATGCCAGCAATATGGCAATATGTTGTGTGAGCGATGCGCCATCACTTGGATGTGTTGCTCAATAGTCGTTTAATGCTCTCATTCAAACAGTAACATTCTCATTCAGCAATAGTAACATATTTATATTTGTGTACTTTCAAAATGACTACAACATATCATGCCTTTGAAATTATTATACAAGAATAATTATCATTATAAATTATTATTAGATAGCCTATTCTTTCTGGCGCACACCAAAAATCATCCAAAATAGCCTACAGCCAATAACGTTAGCCTTCTTGGCGCCCCTATATATTTTTAAAGGTGAACATTTTGATTCATCACAGCGTGATTCTTGATTTAAAAAAACCCTGTGACTTTACAATCCGGAAAATAGCTAATTATTTCACGGACCACACTTTCTCAGCAAATGAAGTCCCTAACGGATAAAGTGAATTTGATTTGGCAAAACATTAGTAACTGCTCCAAACATAACACAAAATTAAAAACTATATATAACAACAAAGGACCTTTGAGTGGCACCAGCAGTAACCATGCAGCAGTTTGTGAAGCACTATTGTAGACTAGAGCACAAGAGGCCTATGAAAGTGAAATAGCCTAAGCTGTACCTCAATAGCAATCCGATGTTGTTCTGCGGGCCCCAGTGTCCTCTGTCGCTTGGCAGCTGGAATCTCCTCTTGCACAGTGAATATGGAAGACCTTGTTTAAACATAAAACAATTGATTAATACTACATTATTCTACATTCATGTTATTTCTATAATTTTTCACATTTACCTGATGTTTCTAATGCTGTCGGAAAACTTAGAGATGGCAGCTTTGATGAAGATGGGGTCAATGTTTCGTTTCTGAAGCTGCTGAAAGAGCATGTCGACGTGTGGCATGATTTTGTGAAATAGTTGGAGAAAAAAGCAAAATGTACCATCCTCCAGCATCCTCACAAACCCTCCTGCTTCTCTCACAGTCACAGCATCAAAGTTCCCAGAGTCCTGAATGGTCTTAAAACACTTAAGAAGATCATCCCAGTGCTCATATACAGTGTTCACTGATCGACTGTGAAAGTTCCATCTTGTTGCACACGCTCTCGGAAGTCTGCTGCCAACAACATCATCAAGCACGCTGGTCCGTTTGGGCGACAGGTCTACAGTCAGTTCTAAAGCCAATCTAGAGTCTGTACTAATGCTGCTCTGAAGTCTGTTCAACTGCACGTCTACAGTCTGTTCAACTGCACCTCTCACAACAGCATCTCCTCTGCTCATCAAGAGACACAACAGCATCTCTGGAGGAGCAGAGGATATGCTGAGTGCTTGGAGGAGCAGAGGAGATGCTGAGTGCCTGGAGGAGCAGAGGAGATGCTGAGTGCTTGGAGGAACAGAGGAGATGCTGAGTGCTTGGAGGAGCAGAGGAGATGCTGAGTGCCTGGAGGAGCAGAGGAGATGCTGAGTGCTTGGAGGAGCAGAGGAGATGCTGAGTGCCTGGAGGAGCAGAGGAGATGCTGAGTGCCTGATGGAGAGAAGCAGCTGAGATGATTATGAAGTCACTTGTAAAGAAATTTGGCTCTCCTTTCTTTCTGGGTTGCAAACCTATCAATAACTTTGTTGTTGAAGTTGGGCATGTCTTTCACAATCTTTTTCTCCATAGAAAGCATGGCAAGGGCATTCAGTCTTTCTTGAGACATCGTGCTCCTTAGGAACGTTTTGATTCTTTTTAGAGTGGAGAAGCATCTTTCAGATTCTGCTGATGTCATTGGAGTAGTGATAAGAATTTTCAGAAGATTAACAGTTTCTGAAAATGTGCACTGAAGGTTGTTCTCCATAAAAAACTTATACAGAGGCACTGCACCACTACACTTTTCAAACTCCGGGTTTTCATAGACCAAGGATAGTTCTGTCTTCAGTCTAGCCTTGTTCAGCATCGGATAGGCCTCCACGGTGGCATTCAATGCAGCACTTGGAAAGATTTTAGCATGCTGTGAGAACAGCTCTCCATGCAGCAGTGTTGAACTCACAAGGTGCCCAGTGAACGCAAAGCGCTCCTTTGTCTGAGCCCAGATGGTATCACACACCTGTAAAACATAGAAAATAAATAACATATTAATTGCTATACATAGAACTTAAATTATTAAATTATGTCACAATAATGCAAAAATCAGGTATGAAATACTGTTGTCTAAACCAAAACTAATCAAGGATCTACAATAGAACTAAATCATTGGTGAATTGAGATTAGGAGGAAATCCCAAATAAAATGCAATATGCCAGCAATATGGCAATATGTTGTGTGAGAGCGATGCGCCATCACTTGGATGTGTTGCTCAATAGTCGTTTAATGCTCTCATTCAAACAGTAACATTCTCATTCAGTAATAGTAACATATTTATATTTGTGTACTTTCAAAATGACTACAACATATCATGCCTTTGAAATTATTATACAAGAATAATTATCATTATAAATTATTATTAGATAGCCTATTCTTTCTGGCGCACACCAAAAATCATCCAAAATAGCCTACAGCCAATAACGTTAGCCTTCTTGGCGCCCCTATATATTTTTAAAGGTGAACATTTTGATTCATCACAGCGTGATTCTTGATTTAAAAAAAAAAAAACCCTGTGACTTTACAATCCGGAAAATAGCTAATTATTTCACGGACCACACTTTCTCAGCAAATGAAGTCCCTAACGGATAAAGTGAATTTGATTTGGCAAAACATTAGTAACTGCTCCAAACATAACACAAAATTAAAAAATTTATATATAACAACAAAGGACCTTTGAGTGGCACCAGCAGTAACCATGCAGCAGTTTGTGAAGCACTATTGTAGACTAGAGCACAAGAGGCCTATGAAAGTGAAATAGCCTAAGCTGTACCTCAATAGCAATCCGACGTTGTTCTGCGGGCCCCAGTGTCCTCTGTCGCTTGGCAGCTGGAATCTCCTCTTGCACAGTGAATATGGAAGACCTTGTTTAAACATAAAACAATTGATTAATACTACATTATTCTACATTCATGTTATTTCTATGATTTTTCACATTTACCTGATGTTTCTAATGCTGTCGGAAAACTTAGAGATGGCAGCTTTGATGAAGATGGGGTCAATGTTTCGTTTCTGAAGCTGCTGAAAGAGCATGTCGACGTGTGGCATGATTTTGTGAAATAGTTGGAGAAAAAAGCAAAATGTACCATCCTCCAGCATCCTCACAAACCCTCCTGCTTCTCTCACAGTCACAGCATCAAAGTTCCCAGAGTCCTGAATGGTCTTAAAACACTTAAGAAGATCATCCCAGTGCTCATATACAGTGTTCACTGATCGACTGTGAAAGTTCCATCTTGTTGCACACGCTCTCGGAAGTCTGCTGCCAACAACATCATCAAGCACGCTGGTCCGTTTGGGCGACCTTGAAAAAAATGCCCAAAATCCACCTAGCTCCGAAAAAAATGTGGATACTTTGGGTATCTTGGAGGTGGCTTGCTGCATTACCAGATTGAGCTGATGTGCGTAACAATGTACGTAGTGTGCATTTTCATACACATCCATCACTTTATGCTGAACTCCTCCAGTGGCACCACGCATAACGCTCGCTCCGTCATAAACTTGAGCTATTAATTTTGTCTTGTCTTTGGGTGGGATCAATGCACTCAACCATTCCAAAAGTGCTTGAGCGATGTTTTCAGCATTCGCGTCTTCAATCGGCATGAACTCAAAAAAGCGCTCTTGAATGACGTAGCGGTCGATGTAGCGAAGTACAAGGGCAAGTTGGCACTGGACAGACACGTCAGATGTTTCATCGGCTTGAATGGCAATATAATCCGCCGCAGTCACCACCTCGTGAATGTACTTCTTAACAACAGTCAGCATACAGTCCAGCAGCTCATTCTGAATCGTTTTGGACGTACCTCTGAACACAGTAGCTCCCTCCAAGTGCTCCTTCAGAGCAGCGTCCAACGACGAGGCGAAGTTAACAAGGCCCCTAAAAATGCCTGGGTTTTCAGAGGCTTCAGTCTCGTCGTGGCCACGCAAAGCCAATTCAAATGCACCACAAAATTTAACACAGTCAATTAATTTAGAAAGAATATATCGATTCTTGTCCACTTCCTCATTGTGCCTTCTTATACAAAGTCGATGGCAATCATCCAACTGAGAAGCAATGTTAGCCTTCCCCAGCAACGCAAATTTCAGGCAGTTGTCCATATGCGTCTTTGTGTGTTCGTGTTTTTTTATTATTTCCGAAAAATGTTTCATGTCCTGAACACCGTTTTCACACCAGGCTCAATCGGTCGCTGCAGTTTTAAAAAGCAAACAAAGGAAGCAAAACAGCGAGTTAGTTACTCCACAGCCGGTTAGCCACGGCTTCCTAGTGTACCATGTCCGCGAAAAGCCTCTAGTGTAAGACGCTTCCTTGTCTTTCACCTGCTGTCTGATGTTAATTTGTGGCTGGTCCGGTCCCATTTCTTTTATTTTTTGTTTTTCAGCCAGTGGTCTTCTTTCAAACGGAGTTTGAAGAAGAGATTGCACGGTTTCTTTCTCGTGTGACGCCGGCGCCATTGTCAACTCGAATCTCACTGCCAAGGTTGGGTGTGGTCACGCACTGCCGCGTGACCACACCCAACTCATGTTATTCTCCGATGGGCGCAGAGGCAAAGCGCCCATCGGAGAATTATTACTGCGCGTCACTGATTGGTTGAATTGATCATATTTAGTGACGTTTTATAGCATATCAGAGCTCCATTGGTTAGATAGTGAGGGCGCCCTTTCTCAGCGCCCCGAGCATAAAACTACCATAGACTGTAAAAAGAAAACTACACATTTATGATGTTATGCGGCACATGATGAAGCTGGTAGACAAAAAGACCCCCTCCCCCACCCCTCTCCCTCATTCTAGTGTTAAAAACATGTACAGAAGAAAGTCATGTTTTTTCAAACTGAATATATATATATTTTTTTACTTGATAGAGGCGGCGCCCCAGCGCCATAATAGATCAGCCGCGCCTGGTTCTAATACACATCTACAGTCTGGTCTAATAATTGTCTAGAGTCTGTTCTACTGTACTTCTACTGTCTGTTCTAATAATTGTCAACATTCTGTAATACTGCACCTCTACAGTCTCTTCTAGTGCACATCTATAGTGTGTTCTACTGCATGACTACAGTCTGTTCTATTGCGAGTTTACAGTTTGTACTACTGCTCAACTGCAATTTCTCTACTGCACATCTACAATCTGTTCTAATTGTCAGTCTGTTCTACTTGATGTTTACAGTCTGTTCAAAAGCTCATCTATAGTCTGTTCTAAAGCCAATCTAGAGACTGTACTATTGCTGCTCTGAAGTCTGTTCAACTGCACGTCTACAGTCTGTTCAACTGCACCTCTACAGTCTGTTCTAATACCAGTTTACATTCTGTACTACTGCTCTACTACAGTCTCTTCCACTGCACGTCTATAGTTTGTTTTACTGCACATCTACAGTCTGTTCTAATGTACATCTACTGTCTGTTCTAATGCCAGTGTAGAGTCTGTACTACTGCTGCTCTGCAATCTGTTTTACTGCAAGTCTACATTTTGTTCTACTACACATCTTCAGTCTGTTCTAATGCACATCTACAGTCTCTTCAACTGCAAGTCTACAGTCTGTACTACTGCACCTCTACAGTCTATTCTTCTGCACATTGTCAGTCTGTTCTAATGGACGTTTACAGTCTGTTCTAATGCTCGTCTACAGTCAGTTCTAAAGCCAATCTAGAGTCTGTACTAATGCTGCTCTGAAGTCTGTTCAACTGCACGTCTACAGTCTGTTCAACTGCACCTCTACAGTCTGTTCTAATGCCAGTTTACAGTCTGTACTACTGCTCTACTACAGTCTCTTCCACTGCACGTCTACAGTCTGTTTTACTGCACATCTACAGTCTGTTCTAATGTACATCTACTGTCTGTTCTAATGCCAGTGTAGAGTCTGTACTACTGCTGCTCTGCAATCTGTTTTACTGCAAGTCTACATTCTGTTCTACTGCACATCTACAGTCTGTTCTAATGCACAGCTACAGTCTGTTCAACTGCAAGTCTACAGTCTGTACTACTGCACCTCTACAATCTGTTCTAAAGCATGTCTACAGTCATTTCTAATACTCATGTACAGTCTGTTCTAATGCTTGTGTAAAGTCTCAACTACTGCACCTCTACGGTCTATTCTTTTGCACATCGTCACTCTATTCAACTGCACCTCAACAGTCTGTTCTATTCTACGTCTACAGTCTGTTCTACTGCACATCTACAGTCTCTACTACTGCACTTCTAAAGTCTGTTCTAATGCACATCTACAGTCTGTTCTGATGCAAGTCTATAGTCAGTACTACTGCTCATCTACGTTCTGTTCAACTGCACCTCTACAGTCTGTTCTATTGTACATCCACAGTCTGTTATAATGCATGTCTTTATTCTGTACTACTGCACATCTACAGTCTGTTCTACTGGACGTCTACAGTTTGTTCTAATGCAAGTGTACAGTCTGTTCAACTGCACGTCTACAGTCTTTTCAACTGCACCTCAACAGTCTGTTCTAATGCCAGTTTACAGTCTGTACCTGTGCTCTACTGCAGTCTGATCTACTGCACGTCTACAGTCTGTTTTACTACACATCTACAGTCTGTTCTAATGCACATCTACAGTCTGTTCTAATGCAAGTCTACAGTCTGTACTACTGCTTATCTACAGTCTGTTCTACTGCACTTCTAAAGTCTAATCTAATGCTCAACTACAGTCTGTTCTACTGGACGTCTACAATCTGTTCTAAAGCTCGTCTACAGTCTTTACTACTGCACTTCTAAAGTCTATTCTAATGCTCATCTTTAGTCTGTTCTATTGTACGTCTACAGTCTGTTCTAATGCACATTTACAGTCTGTTCTACTGCATGTCTACAGTCTGTTTTTCTGCACACCTACAGTCTGTTCTAATGCACATCTACAGTCTGTTCTAATGAAAGTCTACAGTCTGTACTACTGCTCAACTACAGTCTGTTCTACTGCACCTTTACAGTCTGTTCTGATAAACGTCTACAGTCTGTTCTACTACATATCTACAGTCTCTACTACTGCACCTCTACAGTTTTTTCTATTGCACATCTACAGTCTGTTCTAATGCTCGTCTACAGTCTGTACAACTGCACCTCTACAGTCTGTTCTACTGCATGTCTACAGTCTGTTCTAATGCCAGTTTACAGTCTGTACTACTACTCTACTGCAGTCTATTCTACTGCACTTCTATAGTCTGTTCTACTGGACGTTTACAGTCTGTTCTAAAGCTCATCTACAGTCTGTTTAAAAGCCAATCTAGAGTCTGTACTACTACTGCTCTGAAGTCTGTTCAACTGCACGTCTACAGTCTGTTCTATTGTATGTCTATATTCTCTAAATGTCAGTCTGTTCTACTGGACGTTTACAGTCTGTTCTAAAGCTCGTCTACAGTCTCTTCTAAAGCCAATTTAGAGTCTGTAAAACTGCTGCTCTGAAGTCTGTTCAACTGCACGCCTACAGTCTGTTCAACTGCACCTCTACAGTCTGTTCTATTGTACGTCTACAGTATGTTCTACTGCACATCTACAGTCTCTACTACTGCACTTCTAAAGTCTGTTCTAATGCACATCTACAGTCTGTTCTAATTCAAGTCTATAGTCTGTACTACTGCTCATCTACGGTCTGTTCTAGTCCAGGTCTACAGTCTGTTCTAATAAACATCTACAGTCTATAGTCTGTTCTAATGCTCGTCCACAGTTTGTTCTAATGCACGTCTACAGTCTGTTTTACTGCACAGCTACAAACTGTTCTAATTGTCAGTCTGTTCTACTGAAACATTTACAGTCTGTTATAAAGCTCATCTACAGTCTGTTCTAAAGCCAATCTAGAGTCTGTACTACTGCTGCTCTAAAGTCTGTTCAACTGCACGTCTACAGTCTGTTCTACTGCATGACTATAGTCTGTTTTAATAAACGTCAACAGTCTTTTCTAATGCACATCTACAGTCTGTTCTACTGGACGTCTACAGTCTGTTCTAATAATTGTCTAGAGTCTGTTCTACTCCACGTCTACAATCTGTTCTAAAGCATGTCTACAGTCTTTTCTAATACTCATGTACAGTCTGTTCTAATGCTCGTGTAAAGTCTCAACTACTGCACCTCTATGATCTATTCTTCTCCACATCGTCATTTAGTTCTACTGCACATCTACAGTCTGTTCTAATGGACATCTACAGTCTCTTCTAATGCACGTCTATAGTCTGTTCTAATGCTCGTCAACAATCTGTTCTAATGTAGGTATTTACTCTGTACTACTGGACATCTTCAGTCTGTTCTACTCGACGTCTATAGTCTGTTCTAATGCTCGTCTAGAGTCTGTTCTATTGTACGTCTACAGTCTTTTTTAATGCACATCTACAGTTTGTTCAACTGCACGTCTATAGTCTGTTCAACTGCACCTCAACAGTCTGTTTTAATGACAAGACAAGACATTTATTTTTGTATAGCCCAATATCACAACAACAGCCGCCTCAAAGGGCTTAACAGACTGCACTAGAGAACATCCCCTGTCCTTAGACCCTCCATCAGGGTGAGGAAAAACTCCAAAAAAAACCCAGCTGGGAAAAAAGAGAAAACTCAGGGAGAACCACATAAGGAGGGATCCACTCCCAGGACGGACAGGCCGTGCAAGAATGTGTCCAGGACAGTTGAAAAAAAAAAAATACATAAAAACAAAACATATTCACAAAAAAACATTTATGTTGACAGCGTCCAGTGTCCACTCTGTCTGTGTGTGTAAGGTGGATGGGACCTCAGCCATTATCAAGGTAGATGAAAGGAGAAAAACAAAAGTGCTAAATACTACTGAAAATAGGCAGATGTAAAAATAATATCAGCGGTTGAGTAATGAAGAAGAAGAAAATGAAGAAATTGCAAGAGCTAAAGAACCTCATAAAAACGACACTGTGGGACAATTTCGGGGAATATGAACTGACACAATCAATTACAACAGGAGAGTGGGGGGGGGTTGAGTGTGTACCTACAGCGACAACCAGTGTAAACCTAACCCTATGATCAATCAGTCTCCATACGTTTGGTGAAATAAGTATGTTTTGAGTTTGCTTTTGAAAATCTCAACAGAGTCAGATCGCTGCACTTCCACCGGGAGCCCATTCCACAAAAATGGGGCTCTATAAGAAAAGGCTCTGTAGCCAGCAGACTTCTTCTTTATTCGAGGAAGTTGAAGGAGGCCAGAGTCCTGAGAGCGAAGGGTACGAGCTGGAGTATACCAGGTGATAAAGTCAGATAGGTAAAAGGGCGCGCGTCTACAAAGGATTTTATATGTTAACAAGAGAACTTTGAAATCAGCTCTAACATGAATAGGAAGCCAGTGTAATGAAGCCAAGACCGGAGTAATGTGATCAAACTTCCTGGTCTTTGTTAAAAGTCTGGTGGCTGTATTTTGGACCATTTGTAGTCTGTGAGTACTTTTCTTCGGCAGTCCAGAGAATAACGCATTACAGTAGTCCAGCCTGGATGTGACAAATTTATGAATGAGAATTTCAGCATCAGCTAAAGAGAGGCAGGAGCGAATTTTTGAGATATTCCGCAAGTGAAAAAAGCCTAATTTAGTGACCTCACTAATGTGCTGCTGCAGAGATAATGTGGGGTCAAAAATGACACCGAGGTTCTTTTCAGTTTTGCCGTGCTCCAACACACAGTTGTTGATTGAGACAGTAAGGCTGTTGAACTTGTGCCGATGACTGGCAGGACCAATTAACAAGAGCTCTGTTTTATCCGCGTTCAAATGGAGGAAGTTTTGAGACATCCATGTTTTAATTGAAACGAGGCAGGCCTCTAGACGCATGATGTCAGTAGTATTATTCGCTTTTATTGGTAGATACAGCTGTGTATCATCGGCATAACAGTGGAAGTTCACTCCATAACTTCTGATGATTTGTCCCAATGGTGTAACATTTAGTGAAAAAAGTATGGGACCGAGCACAGACCCTTGTGGCACACCGAACTTCACTGGTGCCGTGGAGGAGAAGGATTTATTAAAAGAGACAAAATGAGACCTATCACACAGATAGGATTCTAACCAAGAAAGAGCAGAGCCAGAGATGCCAAAAACATCTTTAAGTCTGTTGATTAGCACTGCATGATCAATCGTATCAAATGCAGCACTGAGATCCAGCAATAACAGTAGAGCCGATGAGTCCTCATCCATCTGAAGGAGAAGATCATTTGTTACTTTAACTAAAGCTGTTTCAGTGGAATAAGAGGCCCTAAATGCAGACTGAAACGGCTCGAGGAGGTCATTTTCTGATAGATATAGAGTAAGTTGTTTTAGCACAACTTTTCGAGGACTTTAGATAGAAAAGGTAAATTGGAGACAGGACGGAAATTATTTTGGCATCCAGGATCCAGAGTAGGTTTTTGAGCAGGGGTTTGACCACAGCCTGTTTGAAAAGGGAAGGAACGGTGCCAGTAGACAGGGACAAGTTTATAATGTTTAATATAATTTGCCCCACATAGGGCCACAGTTCTTTAAGCTGTTTTGCTGGCAGGATATCCAGGAGACACGTAGTTGCTTTACATGAAGAAACCACCTTTGTCAGCTCATCGAGGAAACAGAATTTAAGACTGAGAGACGAGGTCGGTGGATCCAAGTGAATGGGACCCGGAGCCAAAGAAGACAAAAACAAAATATTATCCCTGATATCTTCAATTTTATGATTAAAAAAATCTAAAAAGTCTTGTGCACTAGAGGAGAGGAGTCTTCAGTTGTTTTGGTTGAATAAGTTTAGCAACTGTTCCAAAGAGAAACCTGGGGTTATGCCGGTTTTCTCTTATAAGAGATGAAAAATAGGTAGTCTTTGCAGTGCTGAGGGCGTGCTTATAGGTGTTTACACACAAACACCACTTTTGATAATTTAGATTTGTTTTTGACTTGCGCCATTTGCGTTCAAAACTCCTGCAGGCCTGTTTCAAAGCCTGCGTTTTCTCATTATACCATGGCGTAGGTCGTCTGGTTGGTCTGGGCTTTGTCCTGAGGGGTGCCACTGAGTCGGTGATGGCTGAGAGGGTAGCATGGACCTCCTCTGTGTAGGCCTCTACTGAGTTTCCAGTTGGAGTTAAATTAGGAAGAACATCTGTCAGCCGTGTGGCAATCATTTCCATTGCAGCTGCGCTAAAATTCCGTGTAGACACTACGCATTTGTCTGAATTTGAGGGAAATGTGTAACTTATCTCGAACTCTACCAGTGAGTGATCTGAGAAAGCAGATGAAAGAGAGGAGACAAAGAGATTGGAGACATCTATTCCCCGAGCCAAAACAAGATCAAGATAGTTTCCACTAATGTGTGTGAGCTCATGAACAAACTGGTTGAAAGACATGGTCGCAAGCAGTGATTGAAATGCTCTGGCCAGAGGATCACACTCCTTATTTAGATGAATATTAAAGTCTCCAACTAGAAGGATGTTATCAGCATGGGTTATTAAGTCCGAGAGGAAAACTCCAAACTCATCCAAGAAAGAAGAGCAGGGACCCGGAGGGCGATAGATTACAGCTAAATAAAATGTCTTCATTCTGTTTAGTTGAGAAGAAAAATGTTTAATGAGTAACACTTCGAAAGAGTTAAATTTCGGCTGTGATGATGTACCTGTAAAGCAAAATGCAGCTTTATAAATGGCTGCAACAACCACCACCCAGTTTCGACGTGCGACCTACCTGTGCATAAGCATAATCAGGAGGAGAGGCTTCATTTAGTGGCAGAAAAACATTGGGCCTAAGCCACGTTTCACAAAGACAAAGTAAATCCAAGCTATGAGAAGCAATAAGATCATTAATTAGGAGTGCTTTGGAGGATAGAGACCACATTCAGGAGACCGATCTTCAGTCTTGATGTAGAGCAGACATTTGAAGGCTGGTCCAGTGGAGAGATAGCGACAGGAAAAAGTTGTCGAGCTCTAACAGTTCTGCTTGGTTTAAAAGATTGCCTCTGAGTTATAATAACATGAGGACAGGGTGCTTTTGGGTCACTGACTCTGTGAGTTTTCAGATGTGTTTGAGGACTAAATAACAGATTTAGGCAGTAGATATCAGGATAACACGGCCTAACCAGACAACTAAAAGCTTCTACATTATCCAGTTCCATACCCGCACTATCATGACTAGCAGGTTCTCTAATTCCTGCGACCTGCTGAGATTTCTTGTGTCAAATGCACCGAATGCACCTGTATATATTACTAGACAAAATGGCAGCACCATGTCCAGTAGGATGCAGGCCGTCTGCCCTCAGCAGGCCTGGGCGGCCCCAGAAAGAAGACCAGTTATCCATGAAACCATAACCTTTCTGACTACAATGCCGGGCCAGCCACCGGTTCATGGAAACTAATCTGCTATACTGTTCATCACTACCCCTTACGGGGAGGGGGCCAGAGACAATTAATCGATGCCGACTCATCTTGTTCCCTACTTCAAGAGTCCTGGCTAGGCTATCTTTGGTTACCTCTGACTGCCTCATTCTCACATTATTGGTGCCGACATGAATAATTAATCTGCTTGTATGTAGTGCCAGTATGTGTCTGAGGAAACTCTCCCTCCCTGTGTGATGTCAGCACCCTAAGATTTGCCTCTATGTCGAAAGCTCTGGCCCCGGTAAACAGTGAACAATGGCTGGCGTCGAGTCTAACATTGCGGGTAATGGAGTCTCCTATCACCAGAGTGCGATGCTTGCTCAGGTTGGCAGGCGCAGAGGAAACAGGCCGGTGATCAGCGCGACAAGCGGACTTGAAAGCACCGAAACCGGTTCGCGGTCAGAGGGGTGACCGCGGACAGGGGCGGACAACCGAAGGCTTCCCCCTGCCTGCACGCCGGCGCCGCCGGACCGGCTCAAACATATCACTCTTTGCAACAACTGCCGAGACAGTTGAGCCGCAACTAGAGCTATCGCTAGTAGGACTGCTATCAGACCCGCATCTGATACTATCAGGAAACCCTGACACATCTAAAGTAACCAAACCCTGTCTATGCTGATCTAGCTGCTCTAACTCACAAACATGTCTCTCTAATAGAGACAACCTATCTAGTAATACCGAACAAGAATTGCAAACCATTGCCACAAGCAACAACAAGACAGAATAGATTAGCTAAGCTAGTGTATGTACAGCTAAGTCAAGCCAACAGTTCACAACTCACAATGATAAATTCAAACAAACACACACAGCAGTACTAACCACAAGTTAAACAAAAAACTCTGTAAACACAACAAAAACTAACCACCAGTAAGACAACAATGGTAACAAACAAACAATCGAGGTTTAATCAGGCTAATTCAAACGCTAAAACCCGCTAACATGCTAGCTAGCACTAAGCAGTGCCCTGTTCAACAGTTCACAACTCACAATGATAAATTCTAACACACACACACACACACAGCAGTACTAACCACAAGTTAAAAGGAAAACTCTGTAAACACAACAAAAACTAACCACCAGTAAGACAACAATGGTAACAAACAAACAATCGAGGTATAATCAGGCTAATTCAAACGCTAAAACCCGCTAGCATCCTAGCTAGCACTAAGAGAAGTGCCCTGTTGACAACGGCAGCAAATCTAGTACTAAACTCTAGCAGAAATATAACCAGAATAACAATGAATAAGGTGTGGTGCACAGTTAAAGTGTTGACAATGTTTAAGAAATAATTAATACGTAACTTTAGGACAATGCTGGGAGAGATACACTCGCCTGATTGTTAGCGTGACTGGGATGCGTCAATCTAATGCCAGTTCACAGTCTGTACCTCTGCTCTACTGCAGTGTGTTCAAATGCACATCTATAGTCTGTTCTAATGCCAGTCTACAGTATCTTCTACTGCTCATCTACAGTCTGTTCTACTACACGGCTACATTCTGTTCTGATAAATGTCTACAGTCTGTTCTACTGAACATCTACAGTCTCTACTACTGCTTTTCTAAAGTCTGTTCTAATGCACATCTACAGTCTGTTATAATGCAAGTCTATAGTCTGTACTACTGCTCATCTACGGTCTGTTCTACTGCACGGCTACAATCTGTTCTAATAAACGTCTACAGTCTGTTGTACTGCACATCTACAGTCTGTACTACTGCACTTCTACAGTCTTTTCTAATGCTTGTCTACAGTCTGTATTACTGCACCTCTACAGTCTATTCAACTGCACCTCAACAGTCTGTGCTAATGCCAGTTTACAGTCTGTAGCTCTGCTCTACTGCAGTCTGATCTAATGCACATCTACAGTCTGTTCTAAAGCAAATCCACAATCTGTACTACTGCTCATCTACAGTCTGTTCTACTGCACGTCTACAGTCTTTTCTTATAAACGCGTCTATAGTCTGTTCTACTGCACATCTACAGTCTTTACTATTGCACTTCTAAAGTCTATTCTAATGCTCATCTACAGTCTGTACTACTGCTCATCTACGGTCTGTTCTACTGCACGTCTACAGTCTGTTTTAATAAACGTCTACAGTCTGTTCTGCAGATTTACAGTCTGTACTACTGCGCTTCTACAGTCTTTTCTAATGCTTGTTTATAGTCTGTTCTACTGCATGTCTACAGTCTGTTCTACTGCACGTTGACAGTCAGTTCCAATGCTCGTCTACAGTCTGTTCTAATACTCATCTATAGTCTGTTCTAAAGCATGTCTACAGTCTATACAACTGTACGTCTTGAGTCAGTTCTAATGCACATCCACAGTCTGTTCTACTGCACATCTACAGTCTGTACTACTGCATGTCTACAGTCTGTTTTAATGCAGTTATAATTTCTGTACTTCTGCACATCTACAGTCTGTACTACTGCACAAATACTCTAAATACTCTCTTCTAATGCTCTTCTAATGCTCGTCTACAGTCTTTTCTACTGCACATCTACAGTCTGTTTCTCTTCTACTGCATGTGTACAGTCTGTTCTAATGCACATCTACTGTCTGTTCTACTGCACGTCAGCAGTCTGTTCTAATGCGCCTCTACAGTCTGATTTAATGCACGTCTACAGTCTGTACTACTGAACATCTACAGTCTGCTCTAATACATGTCTACAGTCTGTTCTACTGCACATCTAGAGTCTATTCTAATGCAGGTCTACAGTATGTACTACTGCACATCTACAGTCTGTTCTAATGCTCGTCAACAGTCATTTCTACTGCACATCTAGACAAGACAAGACAAGAAATTTATTTTTGTATAGCCCAATATCACAACAACAGCCGCCTCAAAGGGCTTAACAGACTGCACTAGACAACATCCCCTGTCCTTAGACCCTCCATCAGGGTGAGGAAAAACTCCAAAAAAAACCCAGCCGGGAAAAAAGAGAAACCTCAGGGAGAACCACAGAAGGAGGGACGGACAGGCCGTGCAAGAATGTGACCAGGACAGTTGAAAAAAAATACATAAAAATACAAAACATATTCACAAAAAACATTTATGTTGACAGCGTCCAGTGTCCATTCTGTCTGTGTATGTAAGGTGGATGGGACCTCAGCCATTATCAAGGTAGATGAAAGATGAGCTGTGGGTCCTCACACTGGAGCAGAGTCAGGGGGGGGGCAGTACACATCACCCAGCAGATCAGAGGTTTGCGTCCACCCTAGGAGGAGATAGAAAGGAGAAAAACAAAAGTGCTAAATACTACTGATAATAGGCAGATGTAATAATAATATGAGCGGTTGAGTGTGTACCTACAGCGACAACCAGTGTAAACATAACCCTATGATCAATCAGTCTCCATACGTTTGGTGAAATAAGTAAGTTTTGAGTTTGCTTTTGAAAATCTCAACAGAGTCAGATCGCCGCACTTCCACCGGGAGCCCATTCCACAAAAATGGGGCTCTATAAGAAAAGGCTCTGTAGCCAGCAGACTTCTTCTTTATTCGAGGAAGTTGAAGGAGGCCAGCGTCCCGAGAGCGAAGGGTACGAGCTGGAGTATACCAGGTGATAAGGTCAGATAGGTATGAGGGCGCGCGTCCACAAAGGATTTTATATGTTAGAGAGAACTTTGAAATCAGCTCTAACATGAATAGGAAGCCAGTGTAATGAAGCCAGGACCGGAGTAATGTGATCAAACTTCCTGGTCTTTGTTAAAAGTCTGGCGGCTGTATTTTGGACCATTTGTAGACTGTGAGTACTTTTCTTCAGCAGTCCAGAGAATAACGCATTACAGTAGTCCAGCCTGGATGTGACAAATGCATGAATGAGAATTTCAGCATCAGCTAAAGAGAGGCAGGAGCGAATTTGTGAGATATTCCGCAAGTGAAAAAAGCCCAATTTAGTGACCTCACTAATGTGCTGATGCAGAGATAGTGTGGGGTCAAAGATTACACCGAGGTTCCTCGCAGTTTTGCCGTGCTCCAACACACAGTTGTTGATTGAGACAGTAAGATTGTTGAACTTGTGCCGATGACTGGCAGGACCAATTAACAAGAGCTCTGTTTTATCCGCATTCAAATGGAGGAAGTTTTGAGACATCCATGTTTTAATTGAAACGAGGCAGGCCTCTAGACGCATGATGTCAGTAGTATTATTTGCTTTTATTGGTAGATACAGCTGTGTATCATCGGCATAACAGTGGAAGTTCACTCCATAACTTCTGATGATTTGTCCCAATGGTGTAACATATAGTGAAAAAAGTATGGGACCGAGCACAGACCCTTGTGGCACACCGAAATTCACTGGTGCCGTGGAGGAGAAGGATTTATTAAAAGAGACAAAATGAGACCTATCACACAGATAGGATTCTAACCAAGAAAGAGCAGAGCCAGAGATGCCAAAAACATCTTTAAGTCTGTTGATTAGCACTGCATGATCAATCGTATCAAATGCAGCACTGAGATCCAGCAATAATAGTAGAGCCGATGAGTCCTCGTCCATCTGAAGGAGAAGATCATTTGTTACTTTAACTAAAGCTGTTTCAGTGGAATAAGAGGCCCTAAATGCAGACTGAAACGGCTCGAGGAGGTCATTTTCTGATAGATATAGAGTAAGTTGTTTTAGCACAAGTTTTTCGAGGACTTTAGATAGAAAAGGTAAATTGGAGACAGGACGGAAATTATTTAGGCATCCAGGATCCAAAGTAGGTTTTTTGAGCAGGGGTTTGACCACAGCCTGTTTGAAAAGGGAAGGAACGGTGCCAGTAGACAGGGACAAGTTTATAATGTTAAATATAATTTGCCCCACATAGGGCCACAGTTCTTTAAGCTGTTTTGCTGGCAGGATATCTAGGAGACACGTAGTTGCTTTACATGAAGAAACCACCTTTGTCAGCTCATCAAGGGAAACAGAATCTAAGACTGAGAGACGAGAGATCGGTGGATCCAAGTGAATGGGACCCGAGCCAAAGAAGACAAAAACAAAATATTATCCCTGATATCTTCAATTTTATGATTAAAGAAATCTAAAAGGCTTGTGCACTAAAGGGAGAGGAGTCTTCAGTTGTTTTTGGTTGGATAAGTTTAGCAACTGTTCCAAAGAGAAACCTGGGGTTATGCCGGTTTTCTCTTATAAGAGATGAAAAATAGGTAGTCTTTGCAGTGCTGAGGGCGTGCTTATAGGTGTTTACACACAAACACCACTTTTGATAATTTAGATTTGTTTTTGACTTGCGCCATTTGCGTTCAAAACTCCTGCAGGCCTGTTTCAAAGCCCGCGTTTCCTCATTATACCATGGCGTAGGTCGTCTGGTTGGTCTGGGCTTTGTCCTGAGGGGTGCCACTGAGTCGGTGATGGCTGAGAGGGTAGCATGGACCTCCTCTGTGTAGGCCTCTACTGAGTTTCCAGTTGGAGTTAAATTAGGAAGAGCATCTGTCAGCCGTGTGGCAATCATTTCCATTGCAGCTGCGCTAAAATTCCGTGTAGACACTACGCATTTGTCTGAATTTGAGGGAAATGTGTAACTTATCTCGAACTCTACCAGTGAGTGATCTGAGACAGCAGATGAAAGAGAGGAGACAAAGAGATTGGAGACATCTATTCCCCGAGCCAAAACAAGATCAAGATAGTTTCCACTAATGTGTGTGGGCTCATGAACAAACTAGTTGAAAGACATGGTCGCAAGCAGTGGGCCTAAGCCACGTTTCACAAAGACAAAGTAAATCCAAGCTATGAGAAGCAATAAGATCATTAATTAGGAGTGCTTTGGAGGATAGAGACCGCACATTCAGGAGACCGATCTTCAGTCTTGATGTAGAGCAGACATTTGAAGGCTGGTCCAGTGGAGAGATAGCGACAGGAAAAAGTTGTCGAGCTCTAACAGTTCTGCTTGGTTTAAAAGATTGCCTCTGAGTTATAATAACATGAGGACAGGATGCTTTTGGGTCACTGACCCTTTGAGTTTTCAGATGTGTTTGAGGACTAAATAACAGATTTAGGCAGTAGACATCAGGATAACGGCCTAACCAGACAACTAAAAGCTTCTACATTATCCAGTTCCACACCCGCACTATCATGACTCTACAGTCTGTTCCTGTTCTACTGCATGTCTACAGTATCTGCTAATGCACGTCGACAGTCAGTTCCAATGCTCGTCTACAGTCTGTTCTAATACTCATCTATAGTCTGTTCTAAAGCATGTCTTGTGGTGTAATATTTCTATGTGAAGTGTTGTTTTTGTGTGCTTAGGTTATTATTCACTTCTGGGGGGTTTATGTTACTTATCTTAGGATTTATAGTTATGCATGGGTGACAATATGCTATGATAACACAGCTAGGATTATGGGAAGGTAAAAGAGAAAACATGATGTCAAAAATGTATGGTTTAAATCATGATAAGGTGGTTGTGCAAAAACACAGGCAAATTTACACAACAGTCTACAGTCTATACAACTACGTCTTGAGTCAGATTTAAAGCATGTCAGTAGTCTATACTACTGCACGTCTCCAGACTGTTCTAATGCACGCCTACAGTCCGTTCTAATGCTCGACCACAGTCTGTACTACTGCACGACTATAGTCTGATATAAGGCACGTCCACAGTCTGTTCTAATGTAAATCCACAGTCCTTTCAAATTCACTTCGACAGTCTATTCTATTGCATGTCCAAAGTCTGTTCTACTGCAGGTCTGCAGTCTGTTCTAATGCACGTCCACAGTCTGTTCTAAAGAACGTCTACAGTCTGTTTTACTGCTCATTTACAGTCTCTTTTAATGCATTTCTCTAGTCTGTTCTATTGCATGTCTACAGTCTGTTCTATTGCTTATCTACAGTCTCTTCTAATGCACGTTTACAATATGTTCTACTGCAATACTACAGTCTGTACTACTGCATGTCTATAGTCAGTTCTAATGCAGGTCTGTACTACTGCACAACTACAGTCTGTTCTAATGCTCGTCTACAGTGTGTACTACTGCACATCTACAGTCTGTTCTAATGCATGTCTACAGTGTGTACTACTGCACGTCTACAGTCTGTTCTAATGCACCTCTACAGTCTGTTCTACTGCACGTCTAGAGTCTATTCTAATGCAGGTCTACAGTCCGTACTACTGCACATCTACAATCTTTTTTAATGCTCGTCTACAGTCTGTTCTAAAGCTCATCTACAGTCTGTTCTAAAGAACTTTTAAAGTCTGTTTTACTGCTCATTTACAGTGTTTTCAAATGCATTTCTCTAGTCTGTTCTATTGCATGTCTACAGTCTGTTCTATTGCTTATCTACAGTCTGTTCTAATGCACGTCTACAGTCTGTTCTACTGCACATCTACAGTCTGTACTACTGCATGTCTATAGTCAGTTCTAATGCAGGTCTACAGTCTTTTCTACAGCATATCTACAGTCTGTTCCTCTTCTACTGCATGTCTACAGTATCTTCTAATGCACTTCTAATGTCTGTTCTACTGCATGTCAACAGTCAGTTCTAATGCACCTCTACATTATGATTTAATGCTCGTCTGTTGTCAGTATTACTGCAGCTCTACAGTCTGTTTTAATGCTCATCTACAGTCTGTTCTAATGCTCATCTACAGTCTGTTCTAATGCTCATCTACAGTGTGTACTACTGCATGTCTTGAGTCAGTTCTAAAGCACGTCCACAGTCTATACTACTGCACATCTAGAGTCTGTACTACTGCACTTCTACAGTCTTTTCTAATGCTCGTCTACAGTCTGTTTTACTGCACATCTACAGTCTATTTTAATGTACATCTACTGTCTGTTCTAATGCAAGTCTACAGTCTGTACTACTGCTCTACTGCTGTCTGTTCTACTGCACGTCTACAGTCTGTTTTACTTCTCATCTACAGTCTGTTTTACTGCACGTCTACAGTCTGTTCTGATAAACGTCTACAGTCTGTTCTACTACACATCTACAGTCTCTACTACTGCACTTCTAAAGTCTGTTCTAATGCACATCTACAGTCTGGTCTAATGCAAGTCTATAGTCTGTTCTACTGCACATCTACAGTCTGTACTACTGCACTTCTACAGTCGTTTCTAATGCTCGTCTACAGTCTGTATTACTGCACCTCTACAGTCTGTTCTAATGCCAGTTTACAGTCTTAACTACTGCTCTAATACAGTCTCTTCCACTGCACGTCTACAGTCTGTTTTACTGCACATCTACAGTCTGTACTACTGCTCATCTACAGTCTGTTCTAGTGCACGTCTACAGTCTGTTCTGATAAACGTCTACAGTCTGTTCTACTGCACATCTACAGTCTGTTCTAATGCAAGTCTATAGTCTGTACTACTGCTCATCTACGGTCTGTTCTAGTGCAGATCTAAGATCTGTTCTAATAAACGTCTACAGT
>JALDNG010002051.1:0-44576 GCA_024349245.1 Neodontobutis hainanensis | reverse complement strand
CATGTATGACATGTCCAGCTTCCATGCTTCTTGTATAATTTCCTCTAATGCTTGCCTCAAGCATTCTGCTGTGTGCTGTGAGTTCAGCCCAACACATCCTAAACACCAGCTCTGCATGTCCCAGGATTCAGTGAAAAATTGCACAATTACTGCCATGAATGTAGAAGTGGCCCTGTTCGTCCATAGATCCGTGGTGCATGAAAAAAAGTTGTCCTCCCAAGATTTATCATTAGTATCTCTTTTGTTTCATTGTATAGAGCTGGGATTTTGGTGTGCATGAAAAAAATCCTGAGAAGGAAGGGCATACCTGTTGTTTAAATGTTTGAGAAGTTGTCTGAACCCAGTTTTCTCAACAGTACACAGGAACCTGATCCATGCATACTGTATGTACTCTGCTACAGCCCTGTTCAGTTACCTTTATTTGAGTTTGTTTCATTCCTTTTTTGTTGCTCAAATATAGCTGGTAGGGTAGGTTGTTTTTTTGTTGCAGGTTGAGTCTCTTCAGTCTCTTTCTGGTACTATAAGAGATAATTTAAGCTACTGGTAAGTAAAAGTTATTTGTTAACAACAGTTAACATTAATTAACTATGAAAAATACTTGGTAACACTTTACAATAAGGTTGTATTATTTAACATTAGTTAACGCATTATTTAACACGAATTAACAATGAACAACATCTCATGTTAACATTAATTAATCTTTGTTAACGTTAGTTAATAAAACAGCTGTTCATGTTAGTTCACAGTGCATTAACTAATGTTAACAAGATTTTTATAATGCATTAGTAAATGTTGGAATTAACATTAACAAAGATAAATAAATGCTTTATAAATGCAGTTCATTATTAGTTCTTGTTAACTAATGCATTAACTAATACAGCCTTATTGTAAAATGTTACCAAACACTTCTAAAACATCTGTTATTTCTTAGTAAAAGTTTTTACTAATTAAAAGCCAAAGTTCTATCTGTTTATATTTTTCATTGGGCTGGAGCTAACTTAAATTGTTGTATTTTTATTAACTAATGCTATCAAAGATTAATAAATATGATAACAAATATATTGTTTGTTGTTCATTTAGGTTGGTTAATGCATTAACACTTATATGATGAACAAATTAAAATTTTGGATTTACATATAATCATGGATGAACACACATATATAGAGTGCAGTGATATAGTAAAAACGGAAGCGCAAATGTGTGGACATCACATGCAAAAACAAACCTCACAGGGAGTCTGGGACAAACTGCAGAATTTGTTCAATTATAATTTGTTAAATTTGTTGAATAAAGTTAAGCCCAACAGTAACTAAGTTTGCATTATTTCAATCACAGTCAAAGTATTTTCTTGTCAGCTAAAAGATTCCTCCGTCAGATTATAATAACTTTCAGAATAACGGAGGGCTGGGGGGACAACACATTCACCTCAGCTACAATACAAATACAATACAAAAGTAGAATCTTTCAAAGAACTTTGCCAACTTGCTGGGATTGTTAAAACTAGGACAGCCCCATACCATCCTCAAGTCAATCCGGTGGAAAGGTTCATCCGGACATTGCTCGACATGCTGGGGACCTTGGAGTACAAAAGGAAAACCAAATGGAAGGACTATGTTCAACCCTTAGTGCACGCCTATAACTGCACCCAAAATTATGTTACAGGGTTTACCCGTATGAACTGATGTTTGGTTATTCACCATGACTTCCGGTAGATCTGGCTTTCGGGGAGGGAAGTCCAGTCAACTTCTCATTCCCAATATGGGAATCTTGATCTGCGATCAAGATTGGAGGAGAGCTTTAAGTTAGCTACCAGAATTGCTGCAAACAAAATCCACAGAAGAATAAGACTCGTTTAGATCGATGAGTGATGCCGTCTAGGTTGGAGGAAGGGGATCTAGTTTTGGTCCGTAATGTCAGGCTTTATGGCAAACACAAGCTAGAAGACAAGTCTAGCTTGTGGTCATTTATGTGGTCGTAAAGCGTGCCGGTGACCTGCCAGTGTACACTGTCCTGCCAGAGAATAATATTGAAGGTTTGACTCAGACACTTCACAGAGACCTCCTTCACCCTTGTCTATTCCTCTCAGCCAAGGAACTCCAAGTCCCTTTGACAGCCACTCCACACCGTCGAATTTGAACTCGAAACCAGGGGCCCATTACTGTGCATTCAGAAGAAGAGCTGGATGATGATGATGATGATTGGGACTTACCACAAGTCCATGTACGGCCACCAGCAATGGTGTATAAGTATGTGTATCCTGCTGAAACTTTTCAGCCATCATCTTGTTGATTCTGCAATTGGGCCTCAGCCCAAATTCTTGTAAGTCCAGCGCTTCAACCACTACAGGCCCACTTACCTGAAGATGGGGAGACTTCTGCTCTGTCCAACATCGTTGAATCGGATGTTGAACCTGATGTTGAGCCTGGGAGTGAGTTGCTCAAGCCCGAAGGCACACCATCTAGAATCCAGCCTGAACAGAAGAACTTACCTGAAGAAGAGCCTGAGCTCTTTGGCCAGGCAGAGACATCCCCCAGCCAAACTGAGTCTTTGCTCAGTACCTCAGAGCCACTTGTTTATTTGGTGGACTCACCTAGTGTTATCATTCATTCAGATGAATCTGACTTTGCTTTCAGTCCAACATCGCCAACTGCATAATTGCCTACAGTATGCATCTTTAGGTAACCCGCTGATCTAAGTTGTACTTTCGCTTTTCCATGGGGAAATAAAAGCTTATAGCGATGCAGTAGTACCCCGAAAAGAGAGCGATGTTTTGCACCCTCGGGTTTATGATATTTAGCATGCACTAGAAGCATGACATAAAGGGAGGATGTAACCCAGAGAATAAATCCGATATTGTGAATTAAGGTTAAAAAAGAGAACATGAGTGGAGTGGAGGATAAAAAAGGACAAACGGGAAACACTGAGCAGTCACCGACAGCTGTTACAGGACAATAAAGCAGCAAAAAGGAGGTGAAGAAGACGCAGTATCGTGTTCAGTGGGAACAGTGAGTTTACAAGGCTGAGATGGGAAGGAGGATAAATGTTCTACGACATCTGTAGAAAAACGAACACAATAACGGGCTTGTCAGAAGGTGCAAAACAACAGCGATGGAATTAAGTTCAGTTAATTTTTGTCGGAATCATATTGTGTAATATATTGCGTTCTCTAGAGTTCAAGCACAAAATATCCTTTCACTTTTTGTGTAACTTTATCTGTTGTTCTTAAATAAAACAAATAATCTGTTCTATGCTCGTATTGAAATTTCTTAAAATGTGAATAAAACGAAAAGCCATTATAAGAATTATTAAAGTATGAAAATTAAAAATGACAGGTTATAATAAACGAGGACGTAAATTTTAACAATGACGGAGAGTGAAAAAGTCTTGTGCGACCACTGCTCCAAACTGAATGTGAGTATTTCACAATCTGCTTGATTACTGGGATTTTCACACACAACCATTTCTAGGGTTTTCAAAGAATGGTGTGAAAAGGGAAAAACATCCAGTATGCTGCAGTCCTGTGGGCGAAAAGGCTTTGTTGATGCTAGAGGTCAGAGGAGAATGGGCTGACTGATTCAAGCTGATAGAAGAGCAACTTTGACTGAAATAACCACTCGTTACAACTGAGGTATGCAGCAAAGCATTTGTGAAGCCACAACACACACAACCTTGAGGCGGATGGGCTACAACAGCAGAAGACTCCACCGGGTACCACTCATCTCCACTACAAATAGGAAAAAGAGGCTACAATTTGCACAGCTCACCAGAACTGGACAGTTGAAGACTGGAAAAATGTTGTCTGGTTTGATGAGTCTTGATTTCTGTTGAGACATTCAGATGGTAGGTTCAGAATATGGCGTAAACAGAATGAGAACATGGATCCATCATGCCTTGTTACCACTGTGCAGGCTGGTGGTGGTGGTGGTGTAATGGTGTGGGGGATGTTTTCTTGGCACACTTTAGGCCCCTTAGTGCTAACTGGGCATCGTTTAAATGCCACGACCTACCTGAACATTGTTTCTGACCATGTCCATCCCTTTATGACCACCATGTACCCATCCTCTGATGGCTACTTCCAGCAGGATAATGCACCATGTCACAAAGCATGGCTCATTTCAAATTGGTTTCTTGAACATGACAATGAGTTCACTGAACTAAAATGGCCCCCACAGTCACCAGGTCTCAACCCAATAGAGCATCTTTAGGATGTGGTGGAACGGGAGCTTCGTGCCCTGGATGTGCATCCCACAAATCTCCATCAACTGCAAGATGCTATCCTCTCAATATGGGCCAACATTTCTAAAGAATGCTTTCAGCACCTTGTTGAATCAATGCCAAATAGAATTAAGGCAGTTGTGAAGGTGAAAGGGGGTCAAACACAGTATTAGTATGGTGTTCCTAATGATCCTTTAGGTGAGTGTAGGTTACATAATTTGTTACACAGAGCTTACCTGGACTACACTTTCTCAGCACTGTGTGTGAGTTTACATGCACGGGATAGAATTAAACTTCTCTGTCCTCACTGCTCTGCTACGGCTAATGCTGTATTGGTCTGGTATTTAATAGCATTCAGTCTTTCCTAAAAAAGAAGCTAACACCAAACCTGACTTGATCATTGCTTTATTCATAATAGTTGAACTAAGTCAATAATTCTGGACACATACACATACTTTATCATGGCACCTGGGTTGACCCTAAATTAAAGTTTGACACAAACACAGAGTCCATTGTTAAACAAAGGACAAGCAAAATGATTTACTTGCTAAGAAAATTGAACTCTTTTAATATGACTTCCTTCTGCCACGACACTGTTAAACTCTGATGCTGGAGATTTTTTGACTATTTTTTAATTGAGTAAACCTTTTAGTGTTGTCATGATACACAATTTTAGAGTTTGGTTCAATATCTGGCTATTTTGTTGCTAAATTGCTAAAGTTCTCTATTTGTCTTGCTCCTGAAAGGCTTTAGAGCTCTGACTGTATAATTCTGTAATATGCAGCTTTTTACTTCAGTCAGGGATAACAACAATCATGGTTAAAATATTAAAAGAGATTATTTTCAAAGGACATGTGTGACTAGTATTTTTTACACTCTAATCTGGTGACTGTCTATAAGTGAGAAGCAAATGCAAGTGACAGTCAGATAAAAAATTACAATAAAATGGATTTTTTAATGAGACATCTAAACTGTTTAACATTGTCAGTTTGTGACTTTGCTGTTGCTCGTTAGTTATGCAAATTATCCATGCGTCAATAAGCCACATACTTACACAAGCCTAAATAAGCCTGTGTCACAAGCACACCTGAGATAAACTATTATTTATTATCTGTACACTGTCAACACTAATACAACCAATAAATCCTCCTGTGTAATGAATTACCTCGTTAACAGATGTTTTATATCTCTCACCCATTTGTTGAACTCCATTTTCATTTTTGGCTTTTTCTGAACAAACCTGTATTTCCCTGTTAAATTTTGTTTATTTAGTTCATATTTTGGACTCTCAGTCACTCTCACCTGACTCCGCTGCGATAGCGAATCTTGGGCTTCATTTATGTTGTGTGTTCCATTACTTCAAGACCCGGAGACCGTAACAATTGTTATTACAGTAATACATACTTGTAACACGCTTTTGTGTCAAATATAAGCTACTTTTCAAAAAATCAGCATCCTCAACAGAGACGTGAAAGGGACACAGCTTATGCTAAAGTCTAACATCCATTTGCTACATTCACGGTGAGCTGGCTGCAGTGCAGTGTTGATACCTAAAAAATGTCTGAAATACAGTATGTTTGTATTGTGTGTATTATGCTCTGAGGTAAAGCTGCAATGAATTGACCTTAAAAGGATCAATAAAGTTATTAGAATCTGAATCTAAATTGACTTGTAAGCTTACTAGAAATATATGCGTTTAACACACAAACACTTTACACATTAAAACAAAATGTATAAATGGCACTATATGTGTGGCAGAGAAAAAACAGAATTGCTGAGCATTAAACGCATTACATTACATACAATATGTTTTTTAGTATATATTGCTATGCCCAACTTATGATGGAGCCGTCTTACACAGTCTCACCTCTTTGATGCCACTGTTGCAGAATAAACGGGATATAATACTTTACACCCTCATTCTTGTTCATTAACTTTAAGGACAAAGTGTAAAATAAGAATGACAGTTACACCACTCCTTTACCCTGACCCTGAACACAGGAGCCCCACAAGGTTGTATGCTAAGCCCCTTCCTTTACTCGCTGTACACACATGACTGCACCTCATCACACTACACCAATGCAATCATTAAATTTGCAAATGACACAACAGTGGTGGGGCAGAACACTAAAAACACTGCCGACAGAAAGGACGTACAGAGGCTGACTGTGGTGTAAACAAAATAATCAAACTCTTTATAAACAAAACAAACTAACTTATAATTGACTTTTGCAAGAAAAAGAATGCACACACACCACTGTACAGCAATGATAAGAAAGTAGAGATGGTTTTCAGCTTAACATTCCTGGGGACCTACATCTCAGAAGTCCTCATATGGACACTAAGGTAGATTAAGCTGCAACAACAGCTGCTTGTTTCTTTCTACCAGTGCGCCATTGAGAGTGTTCTGACACATGGCATCCTGGTGTGATAGGGAGCAAACAAAAAGGCTCTGCAGAGAATCATAAAGACTGCACAGAACATTACAAACTCCCTGCTCCCAGCCCTGGACGACATCTTCACCCCACACTACCTGCAAAAGTCACACAATATTATCAAAGACTCTTTCTATCTTGTCCATCACCTGTTTGAACTGCTGTCCTCTGCTAAACAGTAGAAGTCCATAAAAACACACATCACCAGAGTCTTCTTACCATTTTTTACCCCAGGACCATATCCATCTTGAACAATAAATTCAAAACTCATAGGACAATACACTTAATAAAAATAAAGTATCAAATCTAATCTAAACCATCGTGTAGTTTGACAAACATGACACACCTGAGGACAAAGATCAGACCTGGATCATTTTACACAAAAAAGTATACTAATTAAATTTTGGCAATGTGCTTTGGAAATTTGAATATTATCCACATGGCTAAATATTTTAGTCCACATGACACAACTAAGGCATGACTATGTGTGAACTGGATTCGTACTAGACACTCTTCGTTTTCTTCCCAGCCAGAATGTGGCTGGTGTGCGTCCTGCAGCTGTGTGTTTCATCTTGATGATCAGTGAGCGCTCGGGGTAAAAGAAGCAGCAGGGAGCTAAGCTGAAAACTGATCTTTTTACTGTTTAACGTTTGGATTAAGATAATGCAAGCTTTCACTTACAATCTTGTTTAATATCGTGTCCTCTCTATCGAAGGTTTTAAAAGCCTGTCTTGATCAAAAACATTTAAAATCAAATATCTACCTATCTTTATCCTTTTTCATACTGAGTGCTGTATCTCTTACACAACACTTTTAGTCACCTTTCTTAAATGATGAAAATTGTATGTACTGCATTCACATTGGCGAGCAAATAAAAGCCAAGTGTAGAGCCTCTGCTTTTACGTATCTCAATGAAAAGGCCATGTTAGTTCACACAAACAGCCATCTAAGGATTCACAGACCTGTTGCCAGGATACAGCAGCTACTCTATAGTGTAGTCACAGACCTATGTGACCACCTCTCCACAAACCTTCCAGGAGCAGGAGGCAATTAAGCCACAAACATACAGAGTTTGGAGCACAGGCCTAATGAGGGGACTCAACAAGCTCAAGGTGAAATATAAATAAGAAAATGAAAGGCTACTTTCCATGCCATGTGCACATAGGCAGGTTCCTTTTATATGCCATTATGTGTTATTATATTTCTAAGACAGATAAACGCATGCACATTCAAAGCCAGTGGTCCTGTGTGCCAGAACCAGAAAAACTCATAAGTAAAACTGAAGGCTCCGCACAACAAATAAAGCACCCAATTTTTTTATTATTATCACTACATGTATATTTACATATATTACATTGTTGACTAAGTAAGAATTGACTGACTTAATTAACTGACACATTTTATAGACTGTTGGTGCAATGGTGGTGAAAGCACTTATTTTATGTCATGTTGACAGACAGCATCAGGAAAGATGTTTTGAAGTTTTAATGCTTGAAGACATTTACCTTGAATGGAAAAAGGCTCATCAATTAGAGCAGGCCAACTCAATTGGTAGCCCACAGGACAAATGCGACCCCAACAGACCCCCTGAGTGGCCCATCTCATGCCTCATTAGGCAAAAGCATTAAAAGACACAGAAAAAGACCCAAACGGTTTTCAACAACACCTTGTTTATGTCTACAAAATTTCCTACACTGGTATGGCACAAGAATGCAACACTCTGCTTAGCTTAGCAACACCCAAACAATTGCATGCTGGCCGTTCTGGATGAGGTGATAATTGATGTTAAAATTAAATATGTGATATCCACTGTAAAAAAAACGTACCCCTGTCAGAAATTCCAAACATCCACAGGGTTGAATTATTATCAAGAGAAGTGTTTGATGTACTTCTTGAAGACAGAAGAAAGCAGATTTGATGTCCAGCTGTGATGTGATTGCAGTAGTTGAGTCCACAGAGCTGACATGGCACAGTTAAGCATATGTATATGTTAATTTCTACGACGGCAAGTGCTTTCAACAGGAACTGCTCGGCTAGCTGCCGTTTCATTAACTGCCATATAAGCAAGTCTGCCAGAGCATCTTATATTCTTATATTTTTAAATTCTGTTGTGCCATTTTTTAGAGTATTCTAACAAGCTATACATCAATACAATACCTAAATCTCATATTTAGAATACCTGTGCAGGTTATAGTAACTAAATAAATAAATGAATGAATGATAATGATAAAAAGTGCAATAAACCAGAAAAAAACACTACAATATTTTTTTTAAACGTAACATAAACATTGTAGCACACTTAACTTTGTATAAGACCATGTTCTTTCATAAAAGTACAATAAACAACCAAAAAAAAAAAAAAAAATTTAGCTGATCGGAGAGGTCAATTCCCAAATAGGCTAGACATTTGCAACCCCCTCAGACGAACGAAACAGTAATCTAGGAGACAGCGTGACATCAAAGTATAACTTCTTCACTTTTATATGCAAAAAAAAATGTTTTACTTATTTTGTTGCAAATATACAGGCATCTAAAAATAGGTATGCAAATTAGATTGGAGGCGCTCCAGACGTTTTTAAAGGATTAAAAAGAAACAAATGGTGAGCTATTTTTTGAGACAATTTCCTGCAATGGCCTTGGACTGGAAGGTGATTCGTCAATCTCCATGCTCTCAGTTGCAATAAATGTCCTGGTTTAATGAAGTGTACAAGAAAGATTGTCTGAAAAATGCAGTTTGTATTATTATTTTTAATTTTATTTTTTGTTGATACACAGAAATCAGGTCTAGATATGGATAATATAACTTGTATGTGTTTATTTCTCCAATAAAAATAAGCACTGTGTTCTAGTTATTTACACTGCTTGAGTAAAATGTTCATCTTTTTTCCAGCCTCAGACCCTGGAGAGCGACATAAAAGCCTGGTTTTATGAAAAATCCTCCTGCCAGGTGACACAGCGCTGATGCCCACTGCCCCAGGCCTGACATTGAGAATGGAAACTGCAGCCGAGTTCGTCTCCAGAGTGAAAAATGTCCACGCTGTTGGAGGATGACCCTTACAGGGCTGTTTTTCCAATAACCACAGTATGAATGAAAGTATATTTGTGTAAAGTGTGTACCCCAGTGTTGGATATGAATAAGTGTGTGAAAAAATGTGATAATGGCTGCAGGCCAGATAGTTCAATTCTAATTCTGATTTAAGTAGTTGTGTAAGATTATGGTTTCTTCATTACAATGCAGTTCACAGTGTTCCTTCCCATTAACCAGTTCAAAATCCTATTCTCCTATTTTCATCCTATTCGGAGGGTGCACGTCGCAGAGTGGTTAGCACTCCTGCCTTACAGCAAGAAGGTCGTGAGTTCAAAACCCGGCCGACTCAAACATTCCCGGCTGAGTCCGGTCTTTCTGTGAGGAGTCTGCATGTCCTCCACGTGTTACCGTGGGTTCTCTCCGGTACTCCGGCTTCCTCCCACTGTCCAAAGACATGCATGTACAGGTTAATCGGCAACTCTAAAGTGTCCCTAGTGAATGAATGTGAGAGTGAATGGTTGTTTGTCTCTGTTTGTCTCTATATGTCAGCCCTGCGACTGACTGGCCACTGTCCAGGGTGTACCCCGCCTCAGGCCCAAAGCTGCTGGGATAGGCTCCAGTCACCCGCGACCCCTAACAGGACAAAGCGGTACAAAATGAATGAATGAATGAAAATGAAATCCTATTCTTGTCATTTGACTATTTGGTTTGTGAATTTTATAATGCTTCAGTGGCATTACTCATGATACAACCATAATATACAAAAGAAAAAGCTTTAGCAGTTTGATTAAACAAGGTGCTAGCATTGCATAGTGTTAGAGTCATGGCCACATGCCCGACATCAGAATTTTCTGAGACAGCAGGCAAGACAGCTGGCAGGGCTGGCAGGGCAAAACTAAGTCAAAGCCAAACAAAGGCAGTGCATGATAGAGGAAAAGAAGCCAAAGAACAGTTGTAAAGTTCAGACACTAAAGGTCCAGGAACAACAACGACAACACACTAATGCAGGCTTTGCAAGCTCTTTGCAAGAGTGTTTATACATAAGATATGGTGTTTTTGATCTATTATCAGTAACAAAGTGGTCTTGACTGGTCTTAATTTAAAAGGTTTCTAAATCACGTACCAATACAGAATAAAATGTGATTCTTTTCATAAGTGGTCGTCAGACTAGTTTTAAGGTCAGTCTAAAAGAAAACAGACCAAATATTTGTGATTCTCATTTTTTTCTTTCTTATAAAGCATTGGAGAAATTAAATACCAAGCAGGTCACATCTGACCACAAAATAGTCGCCTTTGTCTGATACATTTTTAGATGTCTTTGCAGTGGAGTAGTACATTCTACATTGTCTTTTTGGTTAAATTAATTGGTCGTCCACAAGTTACTGTTTGTTGGTCACAACACTGGAGCCCATCCCACCAGCACCGATTTTACCCAGTGATGCTGGGTAAAATTACCTCAAAATCGCAGAGCTAAACAGGGATTACCTATTTCTCTAAAGGTTTTACCTTTTTTAATAAAATAAGCAGAACAGGTTTCTACACTGCTGTTGGGAGAGAGTGGTGAGGCTGAGACCGGGACAGCAAAAAGAAAGTGCTCATGTGTAACAGCTGTCAGAAACTAATTTGGAGAGCTATATTGTCTGGCTGTGTCGCAAGCCTAGTATGTTGTTACTGCATGTATAGTAAGCCTGTAGTTTACTATGCATAAATTGCATTATTCATAGAATAATTTGACTGTGCACTGACGATGGATAAAAATGGTTGCTCCTTCCAGCGTCCAATGTCAAACTGCGTATGGTCTTACCACTTTTTAGAATAATAATAGTGTCAGTAATATAAAAACATTCATATTTTTATTCAAACTTTGCAAAACTGAAAAATCTAATCCCATTTATTTTAGACACTGTGTGAGTGAATTGTCTCATTTTATACAACCAAAGACCCACACCCATTTCTTTGCTATTGTTTTACAAAGACAAGAATCAGTATCAACTTAATTAAATTAAAATCCATCTGTCAGCCTAGTACTGACCTCAAACTGAGCCACATTAAAGCTGATTTACACAAGAGCAGACCGGTCATGACAAAAAAGCATCCCGGCTCGACGGCATCCCTTGCCAGCCGTCTGCGCATTGATGTCTGCACAGCAGGAAGCAGTTAATGACCTGCAATTCTCTACCCAACGATCAAATATCAGCCGACTGAATTGCCAGTGATGTCTGAATGTTTTTAAGCGTCGTTGGAGACATGAGCCTAGGAGATGCACTTTTATGTCAGTAAGCAGGCATCTCAATTAGAAGCCTTTCTAACGTTGTAAAATGCCAAATAAAAGACATTCTCCTCAGTAATTTAGTCGGCACACTTGTTGTCACAATAATGATCTCACCATAACCGCTCAAGTAAATAATTTGACAAGCAGCAGACAGTCCTTTATATCAATGTTATTAAGACGGCAAGTTCAAGACTACAAAGAATTTGTAATTTGGACAAAATAGAGCCCAGAAATGTGCATTTGTTGGATTTGTATAAGAAAGTGAATTTGACTATTGTCTGACAAGGCTTTGCCCTGATTTACTCCCACTAGGTGACTGTGTGTCGCATTTTAGTTGGTTTGTAAAAGTAAAAAACAGAGTCATTCTGAAAACTTCAATGTAATAGTCCTTTAGACTCAGTTTGATAGTGGACAAAAGTGGCTACATTTTCACTTTCACACTGCACTCTGATTAACACAGTTACCCCCTCGCCTGTGGTGGCACTGTATCAATAATTACTGAAAAAAAAAAACATGGAACAAGAAAACGTGCTCATCTCCTGGTCAGTGCAGGGCTTCTTTTCAAAAAAAAAAAAAATTAAAAACTTATAATTGAAACGGCATAAGCAGCACAAGAGCATGAAGAGAGAGACATTATAGCCCTGTAGAAATGGCTGACTAAATGGTGACCATATATAAATATTTACTGCTCGAGCTTGAAACTCTCCTGAGCTGGAGTCCTGAGAAAAAAACATTTTAATATATTACATATCTGTCATCATATTGTGCTAAACTTCATGCTGGAGGAATTGTGAATGACACTAACAGTGAAATAAACAATGATAAGCTTATATAATACAGCAGGGTTACATTTATGTTGTCTCAACCTAATTCAAAACTAATTTAGTACAGTTATGGTTCATAGAAACATGTAAAACTCCCCCATTCTGTCATATTATTTTCTCTACAATACATAAGATGTCAGTGAGTTTGTTTTATTGTTGAGCCTGTCACTGATGTGTTACACAAGGTGGTTTAGGAGCAGTGCAGCTGTTTAGACATGAGTTAAATTATAGTTACCTGATGTAACTACAGTTCTACGAGTGTGTGCGTAGCCCACCTACGGGCTTCGCTATTGGTTACCTCTCTGGCGCCAGCCAGCCCTCTGAGAAAGATCAAAGCACCCACCGCGCCAATCATGCCAGCATACTGGCACAGCCTCAGGGGCTATATAAACCCCCTCGCCCAACACTCTCCCTTCTTCGAACCAGCTCAAATGAGGGAACAGTTCAGCTGGGCCTGAAAGTAGGTGGGCTACGCACACACTCGTAGAACTGTAGTTACATCAGGTAACTATAATTTCTACTTCGTGTGTGCTCCGCCCACCTACGGGCTTTGCTATTGGTTACCTGCCGAGGCGAAGGCCGTAGGAGATCAATGTACTCCCAGCTGGACAGGTTCACAACGATTGGCGCGGAAACAAACATCCTAAGGAGCAATGCAGGCCCACCTCTCCCAAGAGCAGCCAAGCACGCCCCACCCCAGACCTTGGTGTCTAGACCGCCTCTCCCAAGAGCATCTGACACCGACCTCTCTTTTTTTTTTTTTTCTTTTTTTTTTACCAAGTCATGCCCAGGACTGCTTCTCCCAAGAGCATCCTGGCACCATGTATAAACTCAAAGACCTAGTGTCTATGGTTGGGGGATAGACTACCTCTCCCAAGAGCGTCCCTCCTGCCCGCCAAGCCCGTGACCGTCTCTCCCAAGAGCACACGGGCCACACACATCCGGTATTAGACAGTCGAAACGTGTTGTGTTGAATGGGGGTTCCGGCCTCCATTCAACACTGAGTGAGTGACAGTGCACGTAGACACGTCCATGAGATAGGACTGCACAAAAGTGGACACAGAGGACCAAGATGCCGCCAAGCATATATCCTCTACGGAGACACCCCTGCACAGGGCCACCGACGTGGCAACCCCTCGGGTAGAGTGTGCCCTGACCAAAGCTGGGGGAGGGCGGCCTTGAGCCACGTATGCCGCCCCAATACCCCCACAAATCCAATGTGCCAATCGCTGGGCCAACAATGGGGTCCCACGCCCTCTGGCCCCGAAGCACACAAATAAGCGGTCTGATGCCCGAAAGCCCGCTGTGCGCTCCACATAGCAGCGCAAAGCCCTGACCGGACACAGCCTGAGTAACCGCGCATCTGCTGTCGACCCCTCAGAGGTGGGGCAGAGAGCTCTAATCCTGATCACCCTGGACCGGAAGGACGAGGTGATAACCTTTGGCTGAAAGGCTGGGTTGGGCCAAAGATGAACCAGGTTTCCATCCCCACTGAGCGACATGCACGAAGGATGAACTGACAAGGCGCACAGGTCCCCCGCCCTTTTGGCTGAGGATAACGCCAACAGAAGGGCGGTCTTGAAGGAGAGCAGCCGGACTTCCGCCCGCTCCAAAGGCTCGAAAGGAGGTCCAGACAGGCCATCCAACACTGTCTGAAGGTCCCAGGGGGGCACCACCTGCCTAGAGGGGGGCCTTACCCTGCGTGCACCTCGAAGAAATCGCTTAACCAAAGGGTGACTACGAGCCGAGAAGCGTCCGAATCCCTCATGGCCCGTCGTGATGGCTGCCGCAAACACTGCCAGAGTTGATGCGGCATGACCACTATCCAGAAGTCCTTGTAGGAATTCCAGGACTACATTGACTGAACAACTGCAGGGGTCCAGTGGCAAAGAGGTGCCAGCGGTTGCCGTATGCCCTGGCTGTGGAAGGTGCCCTAGCACACTGGATGGTGGACACCACTGCCGGGGGAAGTCCTATACTCATAAGTTTCCCCCTTTCAACCTCCAGACTAGGAGTCTGCGGGGAAGAAATGGCCGGGACTGCAGGGAGCCCCGGGCCTGCAGCAGTGTGTCTGGTTGGTCGGGGAGAGGCCACGGTTCCGTCACTGCCAACTGCACTAGGTCTGGGTACCATATGGCACCCGGGCTGTCCGGCTCCACCACCATGGTTGTGAAGGCCCTGCGACCTCACCCTGTGAAGCAGAGGGGCCAAGAGGCGTGGTGGCGGGAAGGCATAGAGGAGGCCTCTGGGCCACGACTCCTGAGCCAGCGCGTCCACCCCTAGCGGTGGGTCGTCTGATGACCTGAGCGAGAACCAGAGTGGGCACTGTGCGTTCTCTGCACTGGCGAACAGGTCGGCCACAGGCCGACCGAACTGGCGCCAGATCTGTTGTGCGACCTTGGGCGCCAGGCCCCATTCGTCGCGTAGAGGGCCACCCCGGGACATCCTGTCTGCCCCTGCGTTGAGTGTCCCGGGCACATGCCGCGCCTTTAGGGAGGCCAGGTGTGTGTCTGCCCACATTAGAATCTCTGCTGATCTCTGATGCAGGAGGGGTGACCTGGTCCCTCCCTGCCTGTTTAGGTAGGCCACAACTGTCGTGTTGTCCGACCTGACCATAACATGCTCTCGTTTCAGGCTTGGAGCAAAGTGCAGAAGCACTCGTTGCACCGCTACCATCTCCAGTACGTTGATATGAGATAGCGTTGACTCCCAGGCCCCGCCCACTGCGAGCCGGCCCAAGGTCCCGCCCCATCCGGTGAGTGAAGCGTCCGTGAACACCTCGACATAGTGTGGGATGCATCCCATGCGCACTCCCAGTCGGAGTCGATTCGGGGTGAGCTAGAATTCCAGATCCTGTCGAGCCCCCGGGGACAGTGAGACCCGTGTCTGTCTGTCCCGCCTGGGATGCAATCGGAGCCGAGCAAACCAGCGTTGGAGCCGTCTCATATGAAGGAGCCCCATGCGTACCACCGGGTGAGCTGCTGCCATCATGCCCAGTAGTGACCGGACCAGACAAGACGGGGTCGATTGGGCCACCACCAGCTTCTGGGCCACACTCCTGAGCGTCACCTGTCTCCCCATGGAGAGACGTGCGCGCATGGTCTCTGTATCCAATTCCAGTCCTAGGTACGTCACCTATTGGGCTGGCAACAATGAGCTCTTGGCCTGGTTCACAACGAACCCCAGCTCCAAGATGTGACGCAGCACTCTGTCCGTCTGCTCCATGACCCTCTGGCGTGAGGGAGCAAGGATGAGCCAGTCGTCTATGTAAGTTAGGATCCTGAGACCCTGACGGCGTAGCGGCTCCAGTGCCGCCTCCACGCATTTCGAGAAAGTGCTTGGGGCGAGGGAGTAGCCAAACGGGAGGCGGTTGAACTGAAAACACCGATCTCCGATGGCAAACCTGAGGAATTTTCTGTGCCTCGGTAGGATGGAGACATGAAAATAGGCATCCGTCAGGTCGATTGAGGTCATCCAATCCCCCGGGCGGACATTCTCCAGGAGGTGCTTGATAGTTAACATGCGAAACCTCCTGGTGGCCACATACTGGTTCAGAATGCGCAGGTCCAGGATCGGCCTCACTCCCCCGTTTCTTTTTGGTACCAAGAAATAGGGGGAGTAAAACCCTGTCTCCACCTCCCTTTGGTCCAGCTCCGAAACTGCACCACGCTGTAGGAGAGAAAGGACCTCCTCCTGGAGAGCCTTGAGTGCTGCCTGAGTTGTGAGCTGTGTGCGAAGGACACCGCAGAAGGGAGGGGGTAGGCGAGTAAACTGCAGGGCGTAGCCCCTCCTCAATGTCCTGTCCAGCCAGGGCGATAGAGGGCCGAGAAGGCGTGTCCACGCCTCAAGGAAGTGCGATAGGGGACGCACCATGCCCTGAACAGGAGGAAGCATTGGCCCGCCCGCCGTCCCAAACCCCACTAGAGGTTCGGGATGCAGGGGGCCCCCCCTCCGAAAGGGCTGCCCTACCATCTCAGGAGGGGGCCCTGCTGGGGTTGTGTGAGTGGCTGGGGGTAGGTTGCTGACTGAGCTAGAACCCCCTAGGTCCTGAGTACATCGGGGAGGACGGGGCCCCCCCTGAAGGGGCTGCCCCACTCCTCCAGGTGGGGCACCCCTAGTAGCTGCCTGTGTAGCCAGGGGTAGCAGGCCACAGCTGACATCCCTGCTCTCGTAGGCCAAAACTTGGCGCTGCCTAGATAAAGGAGGGGGCGAGCCCAAGGCCCCCACTATCTGCACACCGCCCCTGGCGGTTGCAGAGTGAAACCTGGGCCGTTTACCAGCCGCATTTGAGTTACCAGCGAGCGCAGGAGAGCGCCTCTTACGCCCCTCCCTTGGGGGAATGAAAGGCGCCGATACTGCGGTAAGTACGCCGGACCCACCTAAGCCAAGCACAATCCGCCTGCGAGGCGTGGTGGAAGGGAGCGGGATATAGGGAGCTGAAAGGGATGATTCTGAATGATTCTGAATTTCTGAATGATGCTTGCTCTTTTAATGAGAAGTAACGGGCCCTGCGGCCTTTATTAACATGATTATCATTACAGGAAGACATATGAGAGCGGGAGCCAGCGCCCCTCCCCCGTTGAAAACTTCCTCTGCTGCCGGAGTTTCCCCACTCTGCGCTACGAGACGTAGGGGCAGGGTCAGTAGCGGCAACGGTGGGGCGGACCCTCACTCGCTCCCGGGGTCTTGCGGATACCTGTCGCCGGTCAGCACGACGGCGCCACATGTCGTGCTGCTCGCGTCTCGGCTGGAGATGCGGAGCAAGCTGTTGAGAGGTTTTGGAGGCTGACTCCAGTCGCTCTACCAGAGACTGTATGTCAGGGCCGAACAGGGATGAGGTGGAAAGCGGCAGACCGAGGATACGTCTCTGCTCCTGTTCCTTCAAGGAAGACAAGCCGAGCCACAGGTGTCTTGCGCCGAGTTGTGCCGCGCTCATGGTGCGGCCCCCATCCACAGCGAAAGCTTGGGACATCCTCAGGAGAGCAGCTGCTGTTGTCTGAACCTCGTCTATTTCCTCGGCGTGAGTGCAGACCGCTCGTGCGTGAGTCTGTCCAAGGAGCCCGCTAGAAAGGCCATATTGCTAGCTAATGCCACTACCTGAGCGGCGTTAGCGTAGCAACGATCAATGAACGACGCCGTCAACCTGTCCCTCTCAGATGGTAAAGCCGGCTTACCGCTCAGCCAGGGAGTAGATGACGGGAGCAGGCACATTCTCACGCCGTCTTCAATGGGTGGGACGCCGGAGATATCGTTCCAGCCCTCCACGTTATATCACCACGATATCCCCGGGTGGGGCCCCTTGCCGAGAGCGGGCTCTGCCACTCTCGCTGGGCATAATGGGCTATGGGCGTCATCAGAGGGCAGAGAGTCGCCATACGTGGTCGAGAGCGGGCCTGTGATGCTAGCCCCAGTGTGAAGTCCGCCGGAGCCGTCTCAAGCGGCTGGGGCGGAGTCCCCATACGCTCCGCAGCGGAAGCGAACAGCTGCGGAAGATCGTCTAACGGGTACCGATGGGCCGACTGAGGATCAGGGCCGGCATAACCAATGCAGGAAGAGCCAGCGTCCTCGCCACGGCTCTCTCCGTCCTCACTTGCCACTGCCCAATCAGACTGAGGTGGGGTTGCGGCCGGGGACACTGCAATGGGTCCCAGCGGCGGGTCGAGTGGGGTAGGAGAGACTGGCCCCATAAACGGAGCCCGACGCCGGTCTCTCTCTGGGAGGCCGAGGCAGGCGGGGCAAGTTGACCGCTCCAGCTGGTGACGCCATCCGAGGCAGGTGAAACACAGGTCGTGGCCATCCTCAGGCAGCAGCCGGGCGCAGCAGGAACGGCAGGAGCGGTGGTGCCCGACACCGGTAGGTGACAAATCTCGGGCACAGTCCATTCTTCTTAGTTAATGCTCTTAGTGATCTCAGAGGTGCTGAGAGAGAAGAAGGAAGAGTGTTGGGCGAGGGGGTTTATATAGCCCCTGAGGCTGTGCCAATACGCTGGCATGATTGGCGCGGTGGGTGCTTTGATCTCTCTCAGAGGGCTGGCTGGCGCCAGAGAGGTAACCAATAGCGAAGCCCGTAGGTGGGCGGAGCACACACGAAGTAGAACCAGATAAAAATAAAGTGCTCCCAAAGGAGTGCAAAGACTTGAAAAAATAACCGTAATACTAACACGCGTACAGTATTTTGTCTGATATAAGTTCACTAACTTTAGCTGTTATCCTGCTGAGACTGCAGGCCTCGATGAGAGCTACATGAGTTGTTGATGTAGCTGCTCAGTTAACATTAGCTATTTTAGACAAACGTCTATAAGTCTAAGTTGATAATATATCATACAAAGTTAGCGTCTAACTGCCGTATTGTGTTGAACAACACTTTATAAAACAAGTCACTGTGAAACCTTAGTCGCTCTCATATCTAAGTTTTCTTTACTGCTGTGTCAGCCCTCGAGAGTCAAATATACAGTGGCATGAAAATTTCTCATATTTCTGCATAAAATCACCATCAAATATGATCTGATCTTTGTCAAAATGACAAATGAAAAAACAGTGTATACTTTAACTAAAACCACCCAAACATTTATAGGTTTTCAGGAAAAAGGTTTATAAAAGGTTTATAGGAAACCTATAAATTTTTGGGTGGTTTTACTTAAAGCAGACACTGTTTTTTTTATTTGTGTCATGTTGACAAAGATCAGATCACATTTGATGGTGATTTTATGCAGAAATGTGAGAAATTCAAAAGGGTTCAGATGCTTTTTCATGCCACTGTATTTTACTCTCAATAAAGTCTGCCAAACAATAATACTTACAGAAGTGTAACTTTTCTTACCTTCTCTGTAAATGTTGAAGTCTTGTGAACCGCTGTAGCGGGTTTGTTGCTGCGGTTACCCAGTCGTGCACGTGCGAGCGCACACCAGCGAGAACAAGCAGGACACTGACTGCAGTTCTCCTAACGTCCACTGGTGTTAGTAACTGTTAGGTTTTTTCTGAAAGTTACGCAATGCCCCTTTAAACCGCACCAGCCACCAGGGTTTACTTGGAGCAAACTAAGACATATGATTTTGGTCTGCACCAGACTTTGATTGAACTAGACTTTCCAAGCAGTTACATGTTATTTCAGTGTGTTACACAAGGAGCATGACATAGAAATAAGCATGACATTTAAATTTAATGGAAAATGTATTTAGTTCTATTATCTTTATGTTATATTAAGTGCATTTTAGCCTCTAAAGTTGTTCAAGATAACGCCTTGGTTTTGTGTGTGTGTCTGTCTCTATTCTAGCATTGGTCCGTATCCCTTTAGCAATAAACCACAGCCTTTATTACCCCCACATCCGCTTAATCCACATGTCACATTTTTATCATCAGTAATCTATTTGTGTGGTAGGCTACGTGTTATGTCTCTATTAGATGACATATTTACTGGGAGATAAATCATGGCTATCCCTATCTCTTGCTGTTGACATTTCTTTGTCCGTGTGTCGTGTGTCGGGGGGCCTGTGTAAACGCTCGATGCCATTAACGTGTTAACGGTGACAGTGATGGAACGCTCACATGGCGTTGATATCGATTCCCTAAGCTCTGTAACCCTCTTATGATGAATGCATCAGGAGCTGTCAGATGGCCTTATCTTTATGCCGTTTGTCACTGTGGGAGCAATCTGCATGGAATTAGCATGTTAATGGCAACGCTGTGATGCTATGATGCAGTGAAGGCTATGCTAACTGAGACCTGAATATAGTGAGAAAAAGACCAGCACAAGTCTTTAAGGGAATAAAACCAACATGGAACAAAACGAAAAAAAAAAACTAAATTTCTGTCTATCTGCCATTAAACTGCTTAGAAGTGAACTTATTTGATGGCTCCCTAATATAAAAAGCACCATGCTGCGGAGTAGAAAGTGGCCTTAAAACCCTCAAGACCCAATATCAACAACAGTTTTGAGTAGAACTGAAGGGGAAAGACAAGAGCACAAGAAAAGTCCTAGTGCATTATTCAATAGGATGAAGGCTGGCAGGGGTGCAGCGGTGAGCCTGGCACTCTCTAAGCTGCACATCATTTCAGCCCTAGTGTGCCATGAAAAGCAAAGGCATGTAGAGGTAAGTGAAGCGGCGCCTACACCTTCGTACATCGCCTGTGGCATTTTTCAGGAGCTGATTCTCGCTGGCCGCGCTGATGCATTTATATAAGAGGACATCTGTCAAACTGATGTGAAACTCCAGATAGCCTTGGTAATGAGGGTTTGAGTGAGTTGGCATTCAGGTGCTTCAAAGCTTACTTAACTGGAAGCACAGGTTGGTTTATTAAAGACATTCAGAGACTAGCAGCTGAACACCGATAGTTTAAATTAAAGTTAATGATGTTTCCAGCTTGATCACAGTGACATACATTTTAAAACCAGGGATCAATTAGATGTGAAAGAAATCTCCACTCCACTGAGAATGTGTGGGATATGTACTGGTTTGTTGCTGTTTTTATGTATGACTCCCCCACTAAGACAGCATAATAACACTTGCTTTTTAGAAAATGATAACTACATTTGTATTGTCTTCATGAAGAGTTCAAATTACAACACCACATTGTTATATGAGATTGCACTTCCACAGATCTAACAGGAATCTAGAAATACTCCTTAAAATCCAAAATATTTACTTTTCTGTTACAGGTTAAAAGGTAATAGATTTAAAATCCATTAGCATAGCTGCTAAGATAAGATGGTAATAAAGAGACAACAAACAATTTGAATTTTACTCACCAAAAAAAGTAGAGCCATGCTTCTTGGGCGGTCGGTCAATAAAGGGCCATAATACTACAGCAAAAATATCCCAGTGGTTTTTGTGCAAAACATCTCTGAGCATCAAACAACTAGAGCTCAGTGTAGTGTGATGATGTGCATGAGCACTCTATGAACTAGCGCTCAAAATGGCATCTTGTATGCCAATTAAAGTCATCAGTCCATTAATTATGCACAATTCTAAAGTTAAACTGAGGACAAACCAAATATTCACTCCCTCCAGAGTTGTCTCGTAACAATAACTTTGCTCTAGAGGCCAGAACCCTCTTTTGTACCAGGCTGTAAACACCAGTACCAACATGTAGACCAGTCAGCAAAAAGACAAGCTACTGTCCCCTTTTATGTCATAGGATCTTTAAATTGTTACAAACTCGAGATCCCCACCCTTTTTATTTATTTTGTTTTTGTGCATATAATTTTATTTGCGGACCAGTGTGTTTTTGCGTTACATATTTCACAGGCACAGTTTCAGCATTTATTTAATTACTTCACTTATAAAGTAAATGTAATAAAACTCACCATCATGTAGCGTCAGTGGGGCCCCTGGAGTGATGGAGTGATGGGAGGCAGTGAGACTCAAAGTGTGTTCTATTTGTCCAGGAAATTCCATAAGATGGTTTTAGTTGCTATTCACGGCAGAGGCAGGGTTTGTATCAGGATATTCCGTCTTGACTTTAATCCATAATGTTGTGAGATTTAAAGTTAATTGCCTCTGTCCTTGAGGTTTGAGTTGCTTTCTTTCATGAAATTCCAGAGGCTTATTGTTTAATTTAGGGTGGTTGGTCTCTGCAGGGCAAAGCAGTTTAAATGGCATCATAGCCTTGTTGCAGCAGCTCATCACATATTGCACATTGGGCTTGGGGCTTGTGTGTCACCTGTTACAATAAACTAGTCATTTAAGTAGGTTACTCATGATATTTTCACTTTTTGTTGTCTTTTTTTTTGGTCATCATTGGGCTTCTCCCTCTTATCAAAGAAGGCGGCACAGTGGCAAAGTGGTTAGCACACCTGCCTCACAGCAAGAAGGTCCTGGGTTTGAATCCCATCCAGTACAGGGCCTTTCTGTGTGGAGTTTGGATGTTATCCCTGTGTCTGGATAGATTTCCTCCGGGTACTCCGGTTTCCCCTACCACCAAAGACATGTACAGCAGTCCCCCTCAAACACACATGGGGCCAGGACTCCCCTGCAAAAGAGATTTGTAATCTCAGTGGGATTTTCCTGGTTAAAAAAGGTTAAATAAAAAAAAAATAAAAGCTCTGCCGTTATAACTTTTTTTTAGTTTTAGTGTAGTACACAAAATCTGTGAGGGAGTCAAAATGAGTCAAGAATAGAAAAGAGGTTCCAGCGGAAGTAAACAATTGAAAAAATAAAATAAAACTCCATAAAATACTTAAAAATAATAATGTTCAGGTCAGGTAAGATTCCCTGCTTGTGACTCTGTCAACATCTGTCAGCAATGCAACAATTTCAGTTGACATTGTGCGGCAGAAAATGTTAGTAGGACATGAGTAAAGGATGGTATTAATCATCTCTGTTAAAAGTTGAAAATGTGTCTTTCTAAAGACGAACGTGTTGTTAAAAGACCATTATTTGACTACAGAGACATGCAGAGAGCTACAGGGGGGCAGGGGCTCAAATTTCTAATGAAGCACATACACAAAACAAGACCTGTTTGCCAATAACTGAAAAAAGTCACTGTTGTTTCTGGTGGAAAATTATATTGATGTAGAAACTGTTTTACTTTTAAGTGCTCTGGGGGTCTTGGATGTGAGCAATATCACATGGCTCTGACACCGCATCAACTTCAAACCTTTTGTTCCTGGCCTTTTTTTTTTTTGTCCAGAGATTATCATTATTAAGCTCTGCACAAAACAAAGTAGAGGATCAGTTTCACTTTGAAAGCTTTTTCTGCACTCAAATTTTATTGGCTGCCACAATATCTCTGCAACTCTGAGTTTGTCTAACCAGGTTCAGGTGTGTCTCCTCCAGTGTTGACATTAGAGTATAACAGCGTTACTAACATATTTTGTTGAATAAAGTGCAAGGTGTCACGCTTTGGCTACACATCAGCTGCTGCTGGAGAGAGCAGGGTGGGGATGATGAAAAATTGCAATGATGATTGGCTGACGCCGTCTCACTGCACACGCTGACCACCAGTAAACACAAGACAGCGTCAGCGACAATGGCGAGGAGCCAGGGAAGTTCAAAGTTAGCGTACTCGAACTTGAACTACTGGCACTACTTCTCGTTAATTGAAATTAAAGGCAAGAATGTTTCTGTAACATGCTATGTCCAGGAAAAAAAGATTTTATCCACGTCTGTCTCAAGCAAATCAAATCCTATTTGTATTGTTCATTTTCACTGAGAATGAACAACATGTTAATCTACAGAGAGAGTTGGATTGTGTTCTTTTTATTGTGCAATAATTTACAGATACAGAGATTTGCACTATTTATTGGCCAGATCTTCCTTTGTTTCGTTTTACACAGGTTTACATTTGTGTGACTTAATTTTGCCCTTGAATTTTATTTTCAATATTTATTTTTTATGTCTATGCATATCATATGGCAGACTGCAATCTACTGCATTCAAATAATTACCAACTGTTCTAAAACACATAATGTGCATAATGTTTTTATTCTTCAGTCAGTTAATATAAACATCTTTGATATAGATGTTATTAAACGTAATAGGTAATATAAATTAGGTCAGTTACTTTGCTGAGTAACTAATTACTTTTACAATGTGGTAACTGAGTTACTAACTAAAATTACTTTTTGAATTATTTTTTTGGAAGAAGTAATGTGTAACTGTAAATAATTACTTTTTTAAAGTAAGATGACCAACACTGGTCTCCTCTGCTGTCCTGGGACAGCTATTCCCCCTGCCACACACATGCCCTGCTGAAGAGAGGGAAGGAGAGACAAAAGGTAAAACAACCACAAAACCATAACAACATAGTTCTCTATCTATGATAAACGTCTCGGGTTAGGTATGTAACCCTTGTTCCCTGAGTAGGGAATGAGACACTGCGTCGGGAAACCGACACTATGGGGAACGCCCTCAGCGTGACGGCTCTGAAGTATGAATGAAACTAGACCAATCCTGATTGGTGCAACGCAATGCGAGACGTTCCCTTTTGAGGGAACTCGCACTGCTTCGGGAAACTGACACTATGGGGAACGAAATACCCACTACGCCACACCGATCCATGCCTAGTCTAGGTTATGAGGCTGAAGTGCATGCCCCCCTTAGGACAAAAGCACCCTAGCGCCTGGCGCCTCAGGGAAATGAACTGACCGTCTGCTTAGCTGCGGGCAGATCCCTCTTAGGAGACCCGAATCACACTAACAGTAGGTTTGATTTTCTCCACTGCGAAGACTTCCGCAAATAGGTTTGCAGTGCTCTGACCAGACAGAGCAAATGAAGTCTCGCTTCTTCAGCCGACACATACCGCGGAGGATGCAATACCTGCAAGACCGTGGGCCGCCCAGCCTCAGATGCAAGATGGTCTTAACCCCTCTGGGGACAGACTCCAGGCCAATTGGTGTTATAGCCAGGGCCTGGAGTCCCTCCCAACCTCTTAAGCGAGGTAATCACAAGGAGCAGCGCCATCTTAAACGCCAGACCTCGATCTGTTGTCGATCAAGTGGCTCGAAGGGGACCTCACCCAACCCTTCCAGTGCCACTGCCAAGTCCCACGTTGGGACTCTGGGATGAGTCGCAGGTCTCATCCTCCAGTTACCACGAAGGAAGCGTAGCACCGAAGAGTGCCTCCTCAGAGGCCCCTCACTTATAGCGGCGTGAAATGCCCCAATTGCAGTCACGCCGCTTCTTTTCTAACCGCCCTCTTGTGGAAGGAGCCCTGGAACTGAGTATGATCTCTACTACACCTACAGGCGGGCCATCTTATAATTACTGAGCCCCCTCAGGGGTCAGACTCAAAGGTTCCAGCTCTCTGGCTGGGGCCTGAGATGGCAGGACCCTCCTCGAAGGGATCTGCCAAGGGGGGGCTCATCTGCATTGTTCTGTAGAACTCCTGGGAGCAGCGCTATCGGGGAAACAGCACACAGACGCAGCCTCAGCTACGTCTGAACCATGGAGGAACCGTGCAGGAAAACACACAATGTTTTTGACAGGGATACCTGTCGCATATAGACTTTACCACCTCTGGATGAAGTGTCCATTCCCCTAGCCTTTCAGCCCCTGCCTCGACAGGATGTCTGCTTCTTAATTCTGTTCCCCAGGAACGTACATCCCTCTGATGAACGATTGTTTACCCTGGGACCATAGGAGGATCTGATGCGCCAGTCTGTAAAAACGGCGCGATCTCAGACCCCTGATGGTTTAGGTACGCCACCACCGACATATCGCCGGAGTGTACCGGGACACAGCCAACATTTCCAGGCAGTTTATGTGCCATAGAACATGCCGCTCCTGCCACAGACCTTGGGAAAAGAGGCCGTCCATGACCGCGCCCCACCCAGTGAGGGAGGCGCGTCTGTCGAAACGGATTCCCGGCGCCATGATGCTCCCGCTCTGGCCCTTGGGCCAGAAACCAAGTCGTCTTCCAGGTTGACAGGGCACGAAGGGATCTGCGTGTTATCCTGAACAGCCTGAATTGGTCCCCTCGAACAACCCCTTGGCTTTCAGCCACCACTGCAGGGGTCTCATATATAGCGGTCCAATATATATTATGTTGGGCCCTGAGCCCAACCTTATTTGCAGTGATGTTGCGGCCTAGCTTTATACTGGAGACCAACGCCAGTATGGCTTTTCTTGATGCGTTTGGGTGACATATGCATTGTCATTGGGTCCCACACCGCTCCTCCAGAGCGTGGTCCTCTGGGAGGACCTCAACACTTTCTTCTCCATCTTTAGTCTCAACCCCCGGCTCTAAAATAAAGCCAAGGACGACATCTCAATGCCGCCCTGCCATTTCTCGAGACTGGGTCCAAATGAGCCAGTCATCGATATAATTCAGTACACGGATGTCCCGGAATCTGAATGGAGCCAGGACTGCATCCATGCACCTGGTGAACATGCGAGGGGAGAGAGCTAGGCCGAATGGAAGAACTCGATACTGGAATGCTTCGCCCCCGAAAGCAAAACCTCAGGAACTTCCTGTAAAAAGGACTAATAAAAATGTGGAGGTATGCGTCTTTCAGATCTATCGTGGCAAACCCGTCCTCAGACCGGTTTTGGTTCACAATAATAGGTATTGCTTCCCATCATTTTGAACTTGAACCTCCTCAGAGACCAGTTCAAATACCTCAGATCTAATTTCAGATGTGGACCTTTGTCCTTTTTTGGGAATTACAAAGTACCGGCTGTAGAGCCCCACCTTCCCTTCTGACTGAGGAACCCATGCCTCCTGTACCAGAAGGAAGTGTACTTCCTGCTCCCTAACCCGAGCCTGCCCATTGAACTCAGCCTCTCGGGGCCAGGGTATGTGAGCGGAGCGGAGAGACAACAATTTGCGCTCCACGCTCAAAGTATCTCATAATCACTCCGCTCAAGCTCCGCTCTGGGTGTGCAATTTTCCGCTCCTCGCTCCCTCCCCCGCTCCGTCCTTATATGTCTCGCTCCGTTTTCGCTCCAAGGTTTTTATTTTTATTTTTATTTTTTTAATAACACCAGTGTCTGATCAGAAGATGCATGTAGTGTAAAACGAATATGCAGTACTAAGAGAAGAACATCCATACTTTATTGGAATTTTGAACACTGAACAGCCCCAAACCCCTCCGTCTTCTGACAGTGGTTTGGTCCTGGGACTCCTGGCTCGTGATTGGTAATTGAGCGATAATGGAGCGTTTCGGAGCGGGAGAAAATCACAACGCTCCAACATTTAAAAAATCCGCTCCTTGCACCGGCAAAATCACACAGCTCCGCTCCCACTCCGCACCGCTCACATACTCTGCTCGAGGCTGACCTCGGGTGTTTGAATACTGTTTTTGACCCCCCTGAAGTGTCCGCCTGGCAGGGAAAGGCCACCTATTATTGTTCGACGTGCGCATGCCATCGAGGTTGCGTGCGCGCTGGCAACTGATGTGTCCCAAAGCGTCATAGACGGAGGGGCCTTACATCACCTTTCCAGAGGGCTCCGCATAGAAAAAACGGCCTTAGCCGCTTCTCCCCAGGGGGGGTGGGGGGGGCAGCCCTCAGAGGTCCTTACTACAGACAGGACCTCTTCCCCAAAGCCTTCGTAGCCTGAAGGACGGCCCTCAAGTTGCCCTTCTGCTGAACCGGCTTTGTGCGAGAACGCCGCCTCTGTTGCCGAGCTCCATGGGGAGGGGCTCTGGCAAAGCTACGAGGAGCTCAATAATGGCTGGGGCAGGTCCTTTTTAGAATCAGCCACTTTTTGGCTTGGAGCGGCGAGGGATGAACTGCAGGAACGAGCAGTCTGCCTCCTCGCCTCCCGAACCCTGCCGACGACCATAAAACTGGCGTCGCTGAGCAGGCCAGAAGGCGAAAGAGGAGCACACAGGAGGAAACCTTTCCTAAATGCCCCTCCGTGGCCACCAGGAAGGTATCCTTGTAACCCGGAGAGACAAATCCGTCGCTCTGCGGAGCTCAGCCACATCCTCAGGTGTGACTGTCCCTCATCCCAGACTTTACCAGGTCGGCCTGGCATGCCCGCATTATATTACCAAACATGCAGACATGCCCCTTCCCGACCTGCCGCTATCTATGCCCTGCCCACCCTCACAATGTCTCTACACGGCTTGGTGGGCGGCACCGGGGGTTTTTAGTTGAAGACCCCGCAGCTGGAGGGAGGTCACTGGCCTTCCAAACACCTCCCTTTATATTTGTTTTGTCGTGCTTCTGTGTTGCAGAAAGCACCGCCTTAATGAGCTCCTCCTAAGCGGGCACGTGAGGTGACAAGTAAACCTCCGCGTCATCCGCCATGGTGCTGAGGATTTTCTTCTCTCTCTCGCTCAAGCACCGGCCCCCTCCCTCGTGTAAGAAGCGTCATCAAAGGCTTCTGAACGTGGAGGAAGGGCATCAAAACTGTCTGATGATGATTGGGAAAATTGCCTCAGCAGTCCCAATCTCATCAACAAGTTCCAGCCGCGCATTACGCCGCCTCGCCTCGGCCTGCCCCGCGGGGAGCGCAAGCCTGGCCGGCCCCGTCAAACACGGCCAGGCGGGAGCGCAGCACTCTGCCGGGGAGTGCTTCACAGTGCTCACAGTCAGCTGTGAAAATTGGCAAACCCTGATTGACGCGTGAGCTTTTCCTCAGCGTCACCCGCCTCGGCCTCGGTGCTGAGCACATCCACAACCTCAGGTGTGGACAGCTCAAACCCCGGACCCTTTCCTCGTGCAGAAGGAGCCTCATCGCGGGCTTCTGCACGAGGAGAACGGGCCTCAGATTCCTTTATGTCTTATTTAGCGGGCAAATGAGGGAACGCGTGAGCCACAGCGTCACCCGCCTCGGTGCTGAGCACATCCGCCTCCTCAGATGTGGATAGCTTAAGCCCCGGACCCTTTCCTCGTGCAGAAGAAGCCTCATTGCTGGCTTCTGCACGCAGAGTTTTAATGATGGCTGGGGCCCGTGGCAAATGAGGGAACGAGTGAGCCTCAGCGTCACCCGCCTCGGTGCTGAGCACATCCACAACCTCAGATGTGGACAGCTCACGCCCCGGACCCTTTCCTCGTGCAGAAGAAGCCTCATCGCGGGCTTCTGCACGGGGAGAACGGGCCTTGGAACTGTCTGGTGATTGAGACAATGCCTCAGCAGTCTCATCAATTAGTTCCGGCTGCGATCCCCACGATCTAAGCCACCGCCAGCTGGGGGCGCCTCACCATGCCCACAGCCAGCTCTCGAGAGAGCTGACCGAGCATGCTGCACTCCCAAACCGATCACACACATGGCATGCGTGTCCCTACCCATGACATTTACCGAGGGCAGGGTTACACACACTGTCTGAGCTGTTCACTCATCATTTCTTGTCTAAGGATCACGGTCTCTTGTCTCTAACACACACTTCGAGCAATTGTCTGAAGAGCGAAAAACTAGCGCCGTGGTGAGCCGGCGCCCCTTTTATACTTCCGGGTACACCGGCACGTACTACGGCATTACGTTGCACCAATCAGGATTGGTATAGTTTTATTCATACTTCAGAGCCGTAGCGGGTTTCCCGATGCAGTGCGAGTTCCCTCGAAAGGGAACTCTTACATGTAAGACTTAAAAAAAAAAAATAAAGTCAGAATTTATAGACTCAAACTAAAACTATAAGCCACTTTGTTTTAGAAACTTATACTTAGTTTGAAATGTTATTTTATGCATTTGGTTGCAGTCGGCCAATGAGGCAAACTGATCCGCCCCTGTATGGACACAAATTTCAAAGGTGCATTCCACTTGTGGTTTACCATGGTTTAGCTTAAAGAAAAGTTTAAAGCAAAAGCATCTGAGGCTTCGAAGAAAGCCTTGTGCACATGCTGGCCCATGTTCTGCAGTGCGTGAACAGATGGATAAGGATGTATAAGGATGTCCGCCACAAGAAATAACTGTGTAGTTTACTGTGTGTTTGTGGGGTTCATTGCGTCGTAGGCTACCTTTTTGCTTTGGATTACTGCCACTTTAGTGACTGTTGTGTTCCAAAATAACTTTTAAAATTTTTATTAAGGACACATATACTATAATGTGCTAGTTACACCTGCCTTAGGATGTGGCCAGGGTCTGAGTGCAGCATAAATGAATGCCCAGATTCATGAGTTAACAGCAGAATTAGTTTAGCACGGCACTAGAAACACACATTTGCGGCAAGAACAAAGCAACCAAATATATATGAAAAGTAAATAATGTACAGTGTACAATGACAGTAAAAAATCAATAAGAGAAAAAGAATATGAAGTGAAGTGGAAAAGAGAACGCACTACCAAGCTTCAAAGAGTGCAAAGTCATGGCTATTATTTGAATTTGATTATCTCCCAGTGGAGCCGACTGTCGAGATGCTTCGTCACCGATTTTCTATCAAACACCCCAACTGATACAGAGAGAACTGTGATGGGAGGAGGAGGAGTGGGGAGGATGTTAACTCTGCAACTGTAGTGTAGATCAAGAGGAGGATTCACATTTTTCTCTCTGTTACATTTTTCTACACACCCAGACAAGCGTCAATATATCATAATATATATAAGATAAAACAAGTCTTTTTCTGCACAGCAATTTTAATCAAACAGGGATAAAAGAAGTGCAATTTTGCTACATGACTGTAATCAATGGCCGCCCAGGCTTTAATGAGCTGCAGGCTGCACACACCAGCACTGATCCACTACTCAACACACAAACAAAAGACCATTTCAAGCCGCAACAGGCCTCATTTGCATGTAAATCACAGCTTTTTGGATCCGAGAAGAGATGGTGTTCAGGAATAAGCCTTGCACTCACACAATCACCTTGGTCTGAGTCATCACATCATTCTATCATTTTAGAAATTTATGTTAAACAGGAAGTAAAAGTGTTGGTGTAAGCAGAAGACACTATGTAGTATAGTACTGTATAATCAGACAGAGTTTCGATTCTGGGCCTAGTTCTTTGTGTCTAGCAACCCTTCCCTTCTGATGACTGCAGTTATTCTAAGGGAACTAGAAATTATAAATTGTGATGTCCATTCTGGCTACAACAAAAACAGAGATGCACACAACCATGGGCAGATTTGCCGGGGGGAAGGGGAGGGTCAGGACCCCTCCTTCTCAAGTGATGTCCCCTTTTTGGAATATTTGTGACACTATATGTGACAATATACAGTTGTATAAGGCTCTCTGTACAATTGAAAAAACATGCCCTGCTCGCGGATTGTTATTGCAAACTTTTTTTTTTAGTTTGTAAAAGAAACCCCCTTTTTATTTCTCCCACAGCAGTACAGTCCAGTCACGCGGTGCTGTTCGAAGCCGCTCCTGCCGTTATCTTCACTTCTTTGTGAGTGAGAGAACGAGTGTAGATTTACTTTAGAAAACGTATTACTCAAACTTTGCCTCCATTACAGTTTATGTTGTAAGTAACACACTTTTTTATTTCCCCTTCACCCTGCTCTGTAACTGAGGTTAAATGCTGGATATGTTTACACATTTTAACCAAAAATCCATAAACACAATAAGAAAATACAATTGTATTTCAGTAGCTATAATCAAATGAACTGGTTACAACTGAAGCCCGCATTAAAAGGTCTATGAAGCTATGAAGTTACACCAAGAGAAAGGCAAAAGCTAGCATGAGCTCCAGTGAAGCAGACAGAGCCACTCTGTGGTCTTCTTGTACTGTTAATTTTCACTGAGAATGAACAACATGTGAATCTACAGAGAGAGTTGGATTGTGTTCTTTTTTTTGTACAATAATTTACAGGTTTCAGAGATTTGCACTACCTAATGGCCAGAACTTCCTTTATTTCTTTTTATCCAGGTTTACATTTGTGTGTCTTAGTGGCTCAGTGGTAGAGTGGTTGTCTTTCAACTGGAAGGTAGTGGGTTTGATTCCCACTCTCCCCATAATTCATACTGTCGTTATGTGCTTGGGCTAGACACTTAACCCACCTTACCTCGTATGAATGTGTAAGAATGTTCAGTGAATGTATGTGGTGATGGTCAGAGAAGCCGTAGGTGCAAAATGGCTGCCATCTCTCTGTCAGTCTGCCCCAGGGCATCTGTGGCTACAGTTGTAGCTCACCATCACCAGTGTGACTGTGTATGAATGAATAATGGACGGCCAGTAAGCGCTTTGAGTCCCTTGGTCCCTTGGGAGAAAAGTGCAATATAAACCCAATCCATCATTATTATTATTATTAATTCTGCATTTGAATTTGATTTTCAATATTAATTTTTTATGCTTTTATTTCTATGCATTTCATATGGCAGACTGCAATCTACTGAGTTCAAATAAATACCAAGTGTTCTAAAATACTGTATAAAGTATTTGTATTCTTTAATCAGTTAATATATAAACATCTTTGATATTAATGATTTTATAAAACCTAATAGCGTTATATAACATAAAAATTATGTCAGTTACTTTGCTGAGTAACTAATTACTTTTACAATGTGGTAACTGAATTACATTAAGTCAAAGGCAAAAGCTTTCCTGCAGTTTTAAATCTGTGTGCGTTGTCTGTGCTACAAAGTCTCTTTCGTTTGGACGAGTGTAAAGTAGCTTCTGTCTGAAATGGAGCTCATAAACACAGAGCATTTTCGTAAACATAAACCACGTTTTGAACGATGGTCTCCAGATTAAAGCATGTGTAGGTGTTTTTCTTCCTTTTGCAGTGTAATTCTATGCTCCTTCTTTTGTTTTAGTGATGAGTAAACCTGGTTCAGACTGTGATTACATTTCTCAGTTTTAAGTCCTGACCTCAGAAAGAGGCCACTGCCCTTCACTATCAATATTTCATACAAAGGCCTGTAAACGGCTGAAGCTGCAGTTTGTTGAGGGGGTTTGTCTCAAAACAGAGGCGGATCAATGTGATGGGTTTTCAGGGCAGTAGCCCCCGATTTAGGAGTGTCCCATACAATAGGAGTTGCCAGCCCTAAATGTGACCCAGTGGTGAAGTAGAGCCTATGCTGGTAAAATTAAAATACTTACCAGAAGGTAGGCTAGACTATCTGTAAAATAAATACTTAAAATATTTACTAAACAAATCACTAATGGTAAGAAAGAAAAAGAGTACAAGCAGTGAGCAGAAGAAATACGCTAAAACCCGTTTCTAAATTTTGTTTTCCAGGGTTGGAAATTTTCTTAAAAAAATGCAACCATCAAATTAGTTTGTTTAGACTACTCAAGTAAAAAAGTAAAGAGAGGGTTTTTATAAATAATGTTTGGCCTAGATTTGTTCTGTTTTAAAGCTATTGAGTCTGGGATTTTTGGGCCATTTAAATAAGAAATATAACTCCTAATTTTCTGACACAATGGCCAGCTAAAAAAATCTAAACTTTAGTTTTTATGAAAAATTCTGGGAGGACACCATGACCCTCCAGCTATAACATCCAACATACTTGCATTTGACTACATTCCCAAAACTGTGTTAACAGTAGTCTAAACAAACTACTTTCTTCATGTTTCATGGCTAATGAGGTTCTCAGCTCACCTTTTAATTTGATTTTGAAAGCCAAACGACCAACCTGTTTCCCTAATATGGTTCAGCCAGTAAGAGTATTATTCATAACTTCTGGCTTGTAAAAGCAAAGGATACAGAGCGTAAAGATTAATTTCAAAAGCTAACAGTCGAAGTTAGGTGTATTTTACTTGTTGACAACATACAGTAGGATTGGTCTAAATTTGTATGACTTTGTGTCATTGTAAGTAACCAGCCCATCTCTGCAGATGCTGGCACAATCTCAGCAAAACTATAAGTTTTGTGTGTGTATTTTACATGTGAAAGTGCAATGTTACAGTTGTTTAACTCTGTGTAAAGTCAGTAAAACACTGTGGCAACAAACCTGACACTTAATCAGAAGACCGATCTATGAAATTTTACATCCTATCATATCATGAAAAGAAAAATAAAGGCCCACTTGACCTTGTTTTTCACCAGTTTGATCTTAAAAACCTGGTGTTGTTTTGATCTCAACACCACCAAAAGGCAGCACAAACCAGTATCACTAAAAGAGGACACTATGCAATTCCACTGGACAGCTGTACTCGTTGTGCGCTGTCTTCCATGGTTCAGTGCTCACAGCTTCGAGCAGCTGTGGCCAATCTCACATTATCTGTACATTGTTCACAGTGTAACCAGATAAAGGCTCACACATTGTCCTGGCATCTATAACTTCATGTGTGATATGCAGCTACTTCAAATCAAATTATAATCAAGTTTATATGCAAACGCATGTATCACAGACCCAATCCCAGCTTTGTTTACATGAACAGGCTCAACTGAAAGGAGTTTTGACTCACTCCAAAATTGGTTAACCATGGCTTTTGTGAATGAAATGAAAAATCTGCCCGTCATCAAATCAGTGTGCCAGTAAACAACTATCGCAGCAATCTGTTGATGGGAATAATGATTCAAGGCACTGCTGACTCATCTTTAGTTCACTGAGTTTGAGATTTTTTGAATGGAGTCTTTATTGTAGTTGTCTCAAACACAGCGGTATATAATACTGAAAATGAAAACTGCTTTTACATTCAAATTCAGGTGGGCCCACATGCGATGCTAGTGTTCATAAGTGTGTTCATAAGACCTAATATACAGTATATACATTATATAAAGGGCAGTACTATAAAATTACATATAAATAAATAAAATTAAAATAATATAAAAAATAATATAAAAAATAATTATAAAATTAAAAACATTGTCATCCAACAGCCAGTAGGGCCCCAGAGCAACCATTCGTATATTTGATCTATATAATGGATGCATGATTAGAGCTGTTTTATCGGCCAGAATGCCAAATCTACCAGTTGTCTCTCATAGTATTGCATAAACAAAAAGAAACATCCAGCCCAGAAAAACAAATTATTTATAAAATATTTTGTTTATTGTTTTGTCTTTTGTCTTATATGTCTTTTTTTTTGTTCATCATGGCATGATTGCATTTAAGCCCATTGGTCAAGGCCATTCACGCCTAACGTGACACAGGTAAAACTGCATGTGCGAGGGCCATAGTGCACCTACTTGAAAGGACATAAACCCAAATGTCAAAAGTTTTACTTGATGTATGAACCTATGAGCAACTCTCAATGAAAATATGATAATATGTAATATATTCTTTAATCTATGATATCCTTTTGGTACTGCTGCTAATCTTCTGGTATGGGTCGAGGGACTGCTCTTGGCTCTATATTTGCCAAATAAAACACAACTCATATCCCTGTTGGAGAGTTCGTAGGCACAAAATGGCTGCCACATCCCTGTCTGCCCCAGGGCAGCTGTGGCTAAAGATGTAGCGTACCACCACCAGTGTGTGAATGTGGAGTGAATGAATAATGAATAAGTAAAGCGCCTTTGGGTAACTTGAAAATTGCCAGAAAAGCACTAAGCATTATTATTATGTGTGTTTGCACTGGTGCTTTTCCAGCATGAAGAAAAATGGTACATGCTACTTGAAATCGCTATTTTGCTCCCACTATTGGGCATATATGGTTCTAAGTAAGTAAAAGGAAAATAAGAAAAGTAGAAGCAAGTTGCAGCACAAGTTAGTTATGCCTCAGCTCACTCTATTTGCCTCACCAGCCCTCATTCAAGTCACAGGCAGGGGCGGGATGTTCAAGCAGCTACAGTCTTGTCTGGACATATTACTCTCATAGGAAAAGAATGGTCAATTGGTCATCCAAGACCACAAGCAGTCTATCCAAGACCCCAACCCCCCAAACAATTCCTACTCAAGCCGCTGTTCATTCCCTACACTGGAGGCCCAGTTACCCATGCTGTACCACTTTAGCCACAGACACAGTTCAAGCAAGAGTTTATACGTACTATAGTGAAAATATAGATTTTAGATAGACACTCTTTGAGTTGGGTAATACAGGAAATTGAACTTAATTATTTATTTGATTTTCACTGTAAATACTATGTACGACTTTAGTAAACAGCAGTTTTAGTAATGGATGAGATGGTGACTATGGCAATAAAAAAAAGATTATGTGTGAAGTCATTGATTGGGGAGATTGCCTTTTAGAATGATTTACTCGTGTCCTGTATTGACTGACCTGTATTATTTCTCCATTAATGAGCCAGTGTGGGATTTTTCAAAACAAACTGACAGCCTCTCCAATGATTTGTTTTGATAAGATCACACACATAAACGCCAAACGACACTGTTGCTAATCTGTCTTCTAGTATTTCCTTTTGTGTGAACAGCGCTATAATGTTTCTGATCTGCTTTGGTATTCAAATGAAGTCGTATTGGAAAATGAATGTGTAGTCCTAAATATGTTGATTCAGTTGCGATGGAAGTAGAAGAGACAGGCTCATGTTTCAGGTGTCACTACCTGGAAAGCACTAATGCCTCTCTTCTCTTTGTGGCGGCAATGCAGTGACAGCTTCCCAACTAATCATGCCAGAGGGAAATCTAGCTGGTCCAATATGCAAATAGACTTAGTGAAACACACCCAAACTCTGCTCAGAATAGCAATTATGCCACTGATGGCTTTTACTGTGGAGAGGTGCTCTTTTTAAAGAGACAAAATACTACAGATTATGTTAACTGAGGCAATTAAATGGAGCAGCTCGTCCTTGTGCAGGATAATTATTGGGACTCTTCCATTACTGCTGTAATGTACAAGCTGACAAAATCATGTAAAAAATATTTTGCTTTTAAACAAAGGGTTTTGACATGGAAGAAAGAAATAAGGGTATGCTGGGTGAAAATTGCACATAAAAAATATTGCACAGGTGAAATGAAGGTGGAACATAATTGCACATTGTATTACAGTAATTGCACATTTGATTATGTAAATATTGCACAGTTGACGTGAGCTACATCTTAAGAGTGTGAAAGTGCAAAGGCTAACAGCAGCAGGAAGGAAAGACCAGCGTCTTTCAGGGCATCCTGCAGGGGGTGTGACTCATAGTCCAGCATAGATGACAGTTTTGCCAGGACCCTTCTGTCACCCACCTTCTGCAGTGAGTTTAGAGGACAGCCCAGGACAGAGCTTCTTCCTCTCCCTCTCTGTGATGCTGCTCCAGTAGACCGCACCGTACATGACGGCTGATGCCAACACAGTGAAAAAAATATTATGCTTCTTATAAAATAAATCTGTGTCCTTGACTGATGCCTACAATAAATCTGTCAAAGGTAGATCAATAAGGATTTTGGATAATTTTGTTTCTAGGAAATCAAAGACAAATTATGAACTGCATTTGCTTTTTGACCCAGCTTTTGTTTGAGGAAGCTGAATTAAGTTTTCTTGGAGCATTCATTCATTTTCTACCGCTTTGTCCCGTTAGGGGTCATGGGTGACTGGAGCCTATCCCAGCAGCTTTGGGCCTGAGGCGGGGTACACCCTGGACAGTGGCCAGTTAGTCGCAGGGCTGACATATAGAGACAAACATTGACAGACAACCATTCACTCTCACATGCATGTCTTTGGACGGTAGGAGGAAGCTGGAGTACCCGGAGAGAACCCACGGAGGACATGCAGACTCCTCACAGAAAGACCGGATTGCAGATTAGTCGACTATTAAAATAATCGTTAGTTGCAGCCCTAAACACAAATATGTAAATTCCAAATGTGCTGGCTTTGATATTAAACATATTTATCTATATAACAATTTATAACATATCAGATCAGTACAATTTCGGGAAGATTACACTGAAGAAGTAACACTGCGTAACTTTTAGCTAGTAGCATTTTGTAGTTTTAAATTCCATAAATATACATTCTCGTATTGATTTAAGAATTCTTAGACATGCAATTGGTATAATCATACTTATTTTACTGGCACAGTACCCTCAGCTGGACAGAAAATTCTGTTGTAAAGCAGCTCAAAAACAGGGAGCAGAAATAGGCCAATACACTGGACCACTGCAGAGTTGTATTTCTTCAAAATGACCTAAAATGGATTTTAGGATAGTTTCCTCTCAAAAACAAACAGTCTGTCTGTAGAGAAATCTGCTCCATCTAGTGGCTAAAAGTTACATAGTGTCACTTTAAGAATTCTTTTTTAGATGATTTTGAGACTGTAATGAAAAAGAAAATGTGTTCAATAGGGGTTTAAAGACTAAATTTAGCACTATTAACATAAACAAAAAACATTTTCCACAATGCCGACTTTTGTGATTTTTTTGTCTGTTCTTTTTGTTTTTACCAGCTAGAATTGAAAACTACCTTTTCTTTTCACCGTGAGTCAATGTGTGTTGACATGAAGAAAATGTTTTCTAGACGTTTCTGTTCTTACAGTTCATCAAGGTTTTAGTTGCTAAGTCGGTTGTTTAATAGAATATTTTAATAAATTATCTTATCTTTGTGAGAAAAGTCATTGTCAGCAACTGCCACACTTAATATAAATATAAAATAAAAAAATAAATGTCATAGTACATTTTCATACATCATTAAAAAAGGTAGTTCTAAAACGGTGCAAATTATCAAATTAAAACACATTTATATTAAAAAAAAAAAAAGACAAACTTGCTTAGAATGTCTGAGGCATAAATCTGCACTTTTTAAAGTTTATTTTACAGTGAGCTTATAGCAAAATAAAATTCAAGTCAATATATAATAAAATATAGCTAGCCTGATGTTTTTAAACACCTGCTGCTTGGGAACAAGATGCTTTTATGCCAGGGGTGTCAGACTATGTCAACGGTGTGGTGAGCTCGTGCCAGGGGCGTGGGCCGTTGGTAGAGCCTGCTTACTTCACGCTAGGAAACAACTTCAAACTTACACCAGGTTAGTCACGGTGTATTGAGGTTATCAATTCTATAATACCAATTCTAATGCCATAAAAGCCTTACATTTCTCAAAAACTATTACATTTCCAGAGTATAGATCTTACATTTTGTAGCTCATTGCGATTTATTTTTACTCTTGACCTTTATATTCCCATCAAAAATAGCTGTTATGTTCCTACAGTGTTTGATAATCGTTTTGGTTGACTTGCTAAATAGTAGTATAGTTTGCGGTGTGCAACAGCTGTCAGCCGCAGCAGGGAGGCTTGAGCGGAAACTTGAAATGAGCCGAGTTTACTGTTGTGTAGCTCACAATCGAAAAGTGTAGGTATAACATTTGGAATAGATTACCACAGTTTGCGTTTTCCCCAGCGCTTCAATGGTAAGGTGGTCACATTGGCAAAAATCCACCTCCAAACAATGACCAAATTAAACTAATATTCAGCAAGAGCATCTTGGGCTCGTAATAAAGTGATACTGTCAAGACCTCCTCTAGTTCATCATTCAAAGGACACAAGGATAACACAATAATCACTTTTAATTTTCTTTGTAGGTTGACATTTTAACTAAACATTTTGATTAAACATTTACAAAAGGTCTACGTTTAAATACTAAACAGAATTTAAAAAATATCCTTTTGTATCTACGTTTATTTATTTTAACACAAACTTATTTAACACAAAAATCAATGAGGTTAATGCTGCAATGCATTTCTTAACTAATTTACACAGCAGTTAAGCATACATGAACATATTAAGCAGTATTTCAAACATGAAATTAAATAAACATTTTAACAAACCATTGGCGTCTTTGGACTGAACCTATGAGGAAACTCTGAGTGTCTTCTCTGAAGTTTCTTGTTTTTCTGAATGAAGGAGACCCTCCATGCTTTATGCAGGTGCTCTCAATCAGTGACATTTTTGATTGGTGACAAGCAGTTTGCTGCTGCTGATGCACTCTGGGAAGTGTAGTCCTTTCAGACCCATTCCTGAAAAATTAGCTCAGCACTTCCCACTTGAGCTCCTGGGTATACCAAATCCAGAGAGGTCACACAAGCCTTTCCTTCTTTACGGGGTGGCAGTAGCTCAGTGGGTAGAGCAGTCGTCTTTCAACCCGAAGGTAGTTGGTTTGATTCCCACTCTCCCCACAGTTCATACTGTTGTTGTGTCCTTGAGCAAGACACTTAACCCACCTTGCCTCCAGTGCCTGTAACACTGGTAATTACTGTAGAACAATGTAAGTCGCTTTGGATAAAAGCATCTGCTAAATGAATAAATGTAAATGTACTTGTTCTTCTGCGGAAGTAGAATGACAAGGCATCTGACATCTCTATGAAGAATTGTGGCTGGGATCTTGGTTTTTTCACCATTTGTCCTTGAGGGCCCTTCTTTGCCTTTGTGATTTGAACAGGATAGCTGGCAAATGTCTTCACAAGCACATCCTACTGTAAAATTGACGTAAAAACTCTGTAAAACCCCTACAGAAATGTACTGTAAACCCCAAAACATAGGAATTTTTGTTTTAATCACAGTGTTTTGTAAACTATTAAACAGAATATTTTGTTTTATTTACAACAACAATATGGGATTATAATCAAATTTATTTGTTAAATCTACAAACATTGGCATTAAAAACACACACTGTTATAATTAATAACAAAACAATTTTGTTAATTTGACAACTGACTAAACCATGTACGCTGTACTTTACCATGATTGAGGAAACAATGCAAATTGAGATAATACATTTTTTTTTTACAAAATGTTTTATTGTGAACCTGACAGGCCTATTATAATAACTATTATAATAACTATTTATAATTATAACATTGTTTTTTTAACATTGTATATATAACATTGTTTTTATAACATTGTTTTTTTTATATAAAAATTTAGGCTATTTGTAACATATTGTTGAGTGTGTGTATAAGACATTAAAAATATAGCAATATATAACCTTGTATGTCTTATATTTATTAGTCTTAATAATAAATAAGTAAACAACCAAACAGTGCCTTAACTAACATTGCTTTATGATTAATTTGTAGCCTACTGTCTAAGTTAGTATGTGAGGAATTAAAAATTCCCTTGAGTCTTTTCACGTATCCCAGCCTGGACTCCCGCCTGTTTTAGGTCATGACCTTTTTAAAAGTGTCTTGTCATATGATCTAGCACTGTACCTGAAGAACATTATAAAAATAAAACGGACGCATCAAACAGTTTAAGTACAAAGCATCTGATGGACTTACAAAACCATGTGCTGTCAACCCTGACAGAGGCAAGCTATCAGGACAAGCCATTCAAAACTGGAACTTAGTGAGATTGCTATGATATTGTTTTGATTAGCGACAAAGTGCAAAACCTTGAGGATGAAGTATGGCAGTTAGCACTCCAGCTAAAACACATTGTGGATCTTATTTGTGCTCAGAATATTTCCCTTGCACAGATAGCATATCTTGACATTTTGATCCAAGAATATTTGGAGTTTCCTGAAATTCAACTAAAACCCAAGCACCACTATTTGTGTTTGTATTCCGCATTGCTCTTAAAATTTGGTCCATTGATTAGGTTATGGACAGTATGGACATTTGTCAAACTTTGTGAGAGCGTCATTAGATGTATCAGGCATATCCTTTAGCTGGGCATGAATGAAGTAAACTACTACAAGTGAAGGACAGCTGTGCATTTCATCCTAACCCCTACAGTAACACTATTAAACATGCAGTTAAGGAGTTAGCCTTTTCAGAAAGCAACACCATAGTTACCACAGACATTCAGTACAAGGGCACTGCATATAAAAAGGACGGTTTCTTGTGTACAGTATATGGAGTATGGGGAACTTCCACTCATCTTGATTCAAAATGACACATCTGTGTATGTTTTGATGGATATCCCCAAAGGTATCTTCCTCTCGGAATACCATCTGTATTCTGTGACAAAGGACAATCTTGGGTTACAGTGTATCAACATAACCTTCCCGATTTCTATTCTTTGGTATCATACTTTCTTGACGGATACCAAGTCATTCCACTAAAACATAGTATTGTGGCAAAATAATGTCCAGTTAAAGCTCACTTCTCACTGTATACAGTTTGACATACACCGATTAGCCATAACTTTATGACCACCTGCCTAATATTGACCATGACCCTGTTGCCGGTTCACCGGTTTTCCTTCCTTGGCCATCGCAATTTGGCCCTCTTTGGTCAAAGTTGCTCAGATCCTCACGCTTGCCCATTTTTCCTGCTTCTAACACATCAACTTTGAGGACAACATTCACTTGCTTTCTAATTATTATGATATCTGTTATTTTTTCTTTTCTGTTTGAAGGTGGCATTTTTTCTTCAGTGCAAATATGAGTGATGCAGAGTGAACCTTCGTAGATGTCGCTATGATGGAAGTCCTTCCACAACTAGAAGCGGTGAGCAAAAACATCCTGGAAGACCACCTGCAGCCCATTGGGGTTGAGACATATGATAATCTACGCTTTGTAACTGAGGCTGATTTGATGACGGTGTTAAGACCTGTACAAACCAGAAAGCTTCTTTCTGTTTGGAAACAAAAATCTAAGTAAAATCACCACACTATTTAAAATCAAAAACAGACATGGACATGATGTAATATTTTACAGCATGAATCCTAAACTTATTTTTTTGTCATTTAAAGACCACACTCCCGAGAACAGCTCACCATCATTTGTGGAAGCCTCACCTACCCTAATCCTGTCATCGCTCTCCGTTCATTCCAAAGTTCATCGTCAACCTCTTCCAGCAGCCCATGACTTCACACACAGTGGTACGACAAACTTTCAAATTCTGTGGGGTAAGTCATTCTTTGGAGAGGAGAAAAAGGCCAGGCCCAAAACTGAGGAGTTAAATGGTCCGGATTGTTGCAAATAAGATGCCCTCATGTAGGTAAAAAGCATTCAAATGATGTTGCAAAAAAATGGTAACAAAATATTCAAAATCTCTCCAAGGTGTAATAGAGGGTGATAATGTTGGAAGAGGCTACCATTCCCTTGTCAAACAGTTGCAAAATAGAATTGAAAATGTGAGGCACCCTTCAACACACAAAATAAGAAAAAGAAAACATCAATCAGCTGACCCAGACAACACAGATTAAATCCCATTGAAAGAGAGCCCGGGGTTGGGGCTCAAATGCAGCGCCTGGTGGCGGGTCTTCCCCACGGGGCCCGGCCGGCTCAGCCCGAAGAGCGACGTGGGACCGACCTCCCGTGGGCCCACCACCTGCAGGAGGAACCGTAAGGGGCCGGTGCAATGTGGATTGGGTGGCAGTCGGCGGGAGCCTCGGCGACCCAATCCCGGACACAGAATCTAGCTCTAGGGACATGGAATGTCACCTCGCTGGCGGTAAGGAGCCTGAGCTTGTGCGGGAGGTTGAGAGATACCGACTAGAGATAGTCGGGCTCACCTCCACGCACAGCTTGGGCTCTGGAACCCAAATCCTCGAGAGAGGCTGGACTCTCCACTATTCTGGAGTTGCCTGCGGTGAGAGGCGGCGGGCCGGTGTGGGTTTGCTCATTGCCCCCGGCTCAGCCGCCATGTGTTGGAGTTCACCCGGTGAACGAGAGGTCGCTTCCCTGCGCCTTCGGGTTGGGGATAGGTCTCTCACTGTTGTTTGTGCTTACGGGCCAAATGGTAGTGTAGAGTACCCGGCCTTCTTGGAGTCTCTGGGAGGGGTGCTGGAAAGTGCTCCAACCGGGGACTCCATCGTTCTACTGGGGACTTCAATGCTCACGTGGGTAGCGACAGTGACACCTGGAGGGGCGTGATTGGGAGGAACGGCCCCCCTGATCTGAACCCGAGTGGTGTTCTGTTATTGGACTTCTGTGCTAGCAACAGTTTGTCCATAACGAACACCATGTTCAAGCATAAGGGTGTCCATCAGTGCACGTGGCACCAGGACACCCTAGGCCGGAGGTCGATGATCGACTTTGTAGTTGTTTCATCTGACCTCCGACCGTATGTCTTGGACACTCGGGTGAAGAGAGGCGGAGCTGTCAACTGATCACCACCTGGTGGTGAGTTGGATCCGATGGCGGGGGAGAAGGCGGGACAGACTTGGCAGACCCAAACGTACTGTGAGGGTCTGTTGGGAATGTTTGGCCGAGTCCCCTGTCAGAGAGATCTTCAACTCCCACCTCCGACAGAGCTTCGACCAGATCCCGAGGAGACTGGAGACATTGAGTCCGAGTGGACCATGTTCTCCACCTCCATTGTCGACGCAGCCACTCGAAGCTGTGGCCGCAAAGTCTCCGGTGCCTGTCGTGGCGGCAATCCCGAACCCGGTGGTGGACACCGAAGTAAGGGATGCCGTCAAGCTGAAGAAGGAGACCTATCGAGCCTGGTTGGCTTGTGGGACTCCTGAGGCAGCTGATAGGTACCGGCAGGCCAAGCGGGCTGCAGCACGGGTGGTTGTGGAGGCAAAACTCGGGTCTGGGAGGAGTTCGGTGAGGCCATGGAAAAGACTATCGGTCGGCCTCGAAGAAATTCTGGCAAACCGTCCGGCGCCTCAGGAGGGGGAAGCAGTGCCCTGCCAACACTGTTTACAGTGGAGGTGGAAATCTGCTGACCTCAACTGGGGATATTGTTGGACGGTGGAAGGAATACTGAGGATCTCCTCAACACCACCGACACGTCTTCCAATGAGGAAGCAGAGGCCGAGGGCTC
>JALDNG010002050.1:0-44818 GCA_024349245.1 Neodontobutis hainanensis | reverse complement strand
TTAAATAATAAATACAATTAATATGTGATGATTTTTTACTGGTAGAGCTTAAAATAGATGAAGAGTATAAATTCAATAATTAAACGAGGTTTAAACGAAAATCTACGAGAAATATTCAACAATTTCTTCGATTTCAAAATTTATGAAATTCGTTTTTAATAAAATTATTTTAAGGTCAATAATTTTTTATTTATAATTTAAATTTTTCGAAAATAAGCATTCCATATATGAGATAACCAGATTGTACTTTTTAATAGATTTATCGGGTAAAGCTTTAAATTCTACTTCTGATACGAGGCATTGAACAACCAGTTAAAAATTTTAAATTTCTCAGTTTCAAATATCCTTACAAAAAATTCTTCATGATTATGGAATATAAAAATTAAAAAATCAAGCTAAAAGCTACGCAGGATAAGAGTCGAGCGTGTTAAAAAGCAATTAAATACGTAAAGTTTTGATACGAAACCAAGATTAATCTACTGATGAAAACTAAGAGACACACAAAAGAAAAAATTATATTTCAAGTGCATATCCAAATATAATTGAAAAAGAAATCAGTATTGGTGAAATAAAACATTTTTGGCTTATGAATAAAGATGCGCAGTCGATAAAACATTGACAGATAATCCAAAAGATCCATGATAAATTTTTCAATGTGGTCAGTTTTTTTAACATTTTCAAAATAATCTTTCTCTCAGGCGTTTAATCTTATACTACGTCCGTCATGTAAACGACGCCACGATCTTCCTAAAGAAAAGTTAATTGAAAATTGAATTAATTTTTTTAGAATCGACTAAGTTACCACTTCTATAATTTTATATTCGAGGAACGATCAAATTTTTTTATTTTTACAACCTGTAAATAGATGTGGTTAATGGATAACCGTCTTGATTAGTCGCATTGAAAAATGGCGTTTATAAACAAAAACTCTCTCAAGTTTATCGTTCTTCCTCCTTAAAGTTGACCATTTTAAAACTTTGTAATAGCGGGCTGAAATGAACTGAGTTATTTCAAAAGATATAATTTTATTCAAGCCGGGATAATTAATTTCATGCGTAACGAATTTATGAAGGAATTTAAATAATTAATATCTGAAATCAGATTAAACTTAAAAATTAGTCCAAATTCCCATGTCAACTCATCTTTTTGCGAGTTAACTTTAAATAATCCGCAAATGATAATTTTTATTATTCCTATCACGCAATATGAGATCGTTTTAATTTAGAGTTTTGAATGGAAGATACTTATTGACTCTACAAAACGATGTAACTATGACTCAAGTACCCACCTATGAATAGACATTAAATACTCTATTAAATAATAATAATAATAACCTAACTATTAACCTGTCACTATTATTCAGATTAATTTTTGATTTATTAAAATAAAATGTAACTGTATCAGTCTGTTAATCGCGCGTAAATTATATTTTATACAGTTTTGTGCGCAAGCTCACCAAATTCGATGCGATCAATGACCAAATTGCTTGAAGGGATGTTTCTTTGAGTAAAAGTTGAAAATATCCGTTAATATTTTGATCGTTGTCTTCAATAGTTCAGTCGAAAATTTTAAACTCTGTATTCATTGGGAATGGGTCATTAGTTATACGTTTTATAGTTTATAAAGATTTTATGTTCCTACAGGGTGTGATAGGTTTCGATATTTATTGAAATTTTATTTTTTGGGCTGCGTCAAAACATCAGCGACTGTTTACAGGATGTTTGCGTTTCGTCGTTTTTTCAGTTCATTAAAGAAGAAACAATTGTACCCATCTTTCAACAACAATGTAAAGGCTACATGGGTCGAACGGGACAGTATGCTACAAAAATGCGATTTTATTTTCCCAGTGTTTGTGAGGTTTTTAGGGATTTTTTATCAGTGACGTTCCTTCTGAATTTACCGAATTAAGCCATCTTCCGTTGAATTTCAGGTTTAGTCAAATCTGTATCCAGGGTCGGCAAAGAAAAAATCTGCAAATACATTGAGCCGCAAATAGAAAATGGTCTGACTTCAGTTCTGCTCTTCGGAACAGTTCATAAGCACCGCAAGGTATGTTCATAGCTTTGTCCAGGACCTTCTTGGAGCTTTTTCGTCAGATAAAGATAATCCCGTCGTTGAAGCAACTAAAATCTTGAAAAAATCCTTCCCGCAATTGAATGTGATATGCGACGTGTGTTTGTGCCCCTACACCTCGAGTGGACAATGCTGTAACTTTATTATTTAATCAGTCATTGAAAATAATGACGATATTGACGGGAAAGCGACACTCCAACGGTTGGCCGAAACCGCACTATGCTACGCAGAAGCAGGTAATTTAAACCTCTACAGTAAGGCTGCGATGTTGTCGCTCCTTCAGATATGATAGATAACAGAATATTGCTAATCAAAAAATCCCTTGTTAAGAACTATTTTAAGGTGTTTCTGTTTGACAAGTAGACGTCTGTTATGTCCTACGCATGCAAGTTTTCTTCGTCATTCTATGGACCTTTTCGGTGCTACACTTGCTTGACCTAGCCATGCGGTGATAAGTTCGTTCGAAGGGAATATGCGTCAAAATCAACTACCCGTTGGTGCGAGCGGCCTAGCTATGCGCGGGATCGTATTCGCTAAATTAAATTATCAAGGAAAGAGATATCAACGAAGGCGCAGATTTCATCATCTTGAAGCCAGGATTACACAGCATGGATATTTTATCCAAAGCTAAAGAAAATGTATTTAATTTAAAGTGATTTAAGTTTCCCAACCACCCATTCTTTGTTTACCACGTTGAGTTATTTATCAATCAAGGTTTCCGGAGAATGCGCAATGCTTCATTACGCAGCTGTAAATGGCGCAATTAATTTCGAATGTGCTTTAAAAGAAGCTATGGTTGTTTTCAAGAGGGGAGGTTTATCTTCATTCTTATATGTTAGGCGCTACTGGTATCATTACGTACTTGGTCCCACAAATTTTTCAACATTTCCATCAATAAACACTAAAAATTACAAAAAGCGCTTTTTTCCTGTTTCAGACATTTTTTCTGCGATAAATACTGCTTGACAAATTTTAATTGAGTGGATATGACTGTTTGTTCGTTTACAACATTCATCAGATGACTATTTCAAACTTTTATATACATCTAAGTGGAATTCTGAACTTTTAATTGTCGCCTAACGTATCACATGACTACAAGTGTCATTAAATTCGTTTTCCTCAAACTTCTTGCAATAAAATACGATAACGCACATAATCTCGGTTACAAATGCCCATCTCTATGGATGATGTAATTCAACGAGGCTGCATGTGCGCATAATCTCTGGTTATTTCTGTTTTTATGGTATTTACCACATTAAGTTTTATTTCTCGTTTAAGTTGATCATGAGGCATCATTTTTATACCGTATTTGTTGTTTACTTTTTAAAATATTTAACTTGAATAAACTTAATTCGGGTTTACGCTTAAAAGGATATTGGAACGTTTTCATATTTAGTTAAATCGTTTATTCATACAATTCATTGAGTAACTTTCATAAGTTACTATTTAGGCTTTGTTTTTACTTTAATTAACCTTTTAAATTCGAGTAACAGATCATTATTGCATTTGCGCTCTTCATTGTTGACTACCATAATATATCTGATCGTAGTTTCTTTTTCGCGCTTAGTTAATCGGGGTTTCAGTTGATCTCAGAGATAAAAATTTACACATTAAACTAGATAGTCCAACACAATACTACTATCATAATTCCCAAGCATAAATTATTGGCTTGACGAAGCTGTATGATTCATAAAAATTTCATTATGAAGGAAAGGAATTAAATAAAAAAATGTTTCCATCTTACACAAATTATAGAACGAAAACACGCTAAATTGTCTAAAGTATTGGTATGGCTGCCATTTTGTTGCCGCCTAAAGTGTGAAAGTCAGTTATTTAACCACAGTTTTCGTGTATTAAATTCTTACAAAAAGTTTTGAAAATAATAGTTTGTCTAGGATTATTTATTAAATACTACAAACAGCTTAAAAAATCATTGTTTTTAATTCTACAATTATTAACCAGCTTATCAGGTCTAAAATGTAAAGAAAATAAATCTATTTTTGAATCTGTCTTAGTTTGTTTTTTAGAAAAGTTAGGACGAGGAATACGTCTGACATTTTTAATTTACTTTATCGTTGGCAGAAGCCTGAATTTTGAAGAATATTTGTTCTTATGTTTTGTATTATAGATCAAACTCAAAGTTATCCCATAAAATACCTTCCCAAAATGGTTTAATTTTTATTTTCATTATGGAGGACAGAAAATAAACACTTATTAATGGATGTTGACGCTCCAAAATCATCTAAATTTGATCGAGAAAGGGAAGGCATGATCACTATTTTCTATATTAACAGACATTACTAAATTACTGGAACAACATAGATTGAATGAAATTTGGCTTTTCTCAAAGTATAAGCACAAATGTTATGTTTTAAAAAAGCGTAGGATTAAATTTGGAAAAATCTCAATCAGTACGAAATATTGCACTCTTTAAATAAATCAAAAGTTCAAATTAATGATAATATAAAACAATACACATTTATCGTCTTCAGATAAACTGATCGAAAAGATTTTATGAAGAGAAAAAACAGACAAAAATTGCATTCTTTACTTCAGAATAGAATAATTAATTCAACGAATCTTTGATTTTATTCCATTAATACTTGGAAAACAAATTATTCGATAAATTTAAAGGAGAAAATTATGATGGTAGTTATAGTTTGAGGAAGAGAACTATATTTTAAATAAAGCGATAATACACGAAGAAAGTCGAAAGAACTGAATTATAGAAAATACTCCTTTTGATAAAAGACGAAACCCCGTTCTCTATTTTATACAATCAAACCAAATAATTATAAATTGTTCACTTATTTATGTTTTTTCAGATTCGATATTAATTTGAAAAATTCAAGGAAAAGTCCAGATTTTACTGTAATTCCAACTTCATGACTTTTATTGTTGAAAGATGATTTTTGAATAAATAATTTTAAATATCTTGCGAAGTTATATGTTTAACTTAGATGTAAGGTCTAATAAATTTTACAAGTTGAACAGCCTAAGGATATTATTATTTAGTGAAATTGTGTGATCAAATTTATAAATTTCAGTCATTGTACGAAAAATGAACTTGAAAGAATTACCAAAAGAGAACTCGGTTTTTAACCCGTCACATCCAAATAATGAATGTGTTGATGAACACAAGTGGAAAACTAAACTTGCTCAAAGCCACACCTGTATTGCGAGGCCTTCTTTTGTATTTAACGTTATACCCTCATCTCTTCATTTTGTTCATCACACGGGGCAAAACAATTCTGAAGATGCTTCCGTAACCCAACACACCAATTTTCATTTAAAACATATTATTTTACATTTATTTGAACAAATTTACAACAGAACATCTGTAGAGTTATGTTTGTACACAAATCATTGAGCACTAGTGTGTTGAATGATCAAGAGGGTTGATTATTCGTTGATGTTATCCAGGTTTCAAATTTTATGGATACTTTTAAGACAACTATTAATCCCACGAAATAGATAGTGACGTTTCAATTTATTGACTTTTAAAGGAAAAAGCAATTCCTTCTTCTGCCAGATCCCACATGTTTGAAGTTCATAAAGAATGACCAGAAATATACATAGCCACTGAGGTAAAGGAAAATCCTTGAATTATAAAATAACCATAAATTAACTTTTTACGTCTGCTGATAATTGAAAGAGATTTCAGAATAAATTCTTGATCTGCTAGAACAAATGTTAGGGATTTTCATTAAAATTGAGCTGTAAAGAAAAATCCAAGTATTTTTTCAAATTAACTTAAAAAATTCTATGACATACAAAGAGAGAATTGAGCAGGTGTATACGACAAAAGATTTTGAATTTATACTTTGAGATTGCTGACTCGTCTTAAAGGTATTGATTTCGGGACGTCGATAATTCATTAAAATTTCAAATAAATAAACATGAAACACAAATAAGACAAAAACTAAAAGTAAGAGAAAAAAAATAAGGGATATTATAATAAATCCAAAAAATATTTGCCCCAAATTCTAGGTGGTCTGAATTCAAGTTGAATTTAATCCACACGCTTAAATAGATTTTCAAATTCGCATGTTTAAAAATGAAAACAATACCCAACTCCATAAAATCTACAACGTGGATCGAGACGTTCGTAAAATTAAAAATTTATTTACTTTTCTTATCTCTCTTTGACACTTTTCTAGCGTTTAAAATTCTTTGATTGTGAGTGAATAAATTTTGAATATTATGAAAAAACAATGATAGAATCTAGCCGTTATGCTAAATAAGCATTTGAGTTAAACATAATAAATTATGGTTGGTCAAATTTTTTATGCAAATTTTATATTTTTTGATTTTACATCGATCTAGACGATTAAAATTTTTTAAATGACAAACTAGTTTTCATAAAATAAGTTTTCAGTTTAAAATTAACAATGATAAATTTATAGATTAAAAAAAATTAATAATTGGTAAATTTAAGCGCGTTTTCCCAAACCTTAGAAAGTTATATTTAAATAAATATTCTAACTTCAGAACTATTCTTAAATGCCTTACGCGGGATAAACCTGTTCACTCATATTCCACAAAAAACTATATTTTCTCGGTTTAAATCGTTTCGAATACTGTCGTTGTTCTCTGGACCAGATGTTTGAATTTTTCAAATCATACTCGACGCAGTTTATTGATTCATCTCTCTTAAGTAATGAAAAATATACAAGATATAATTTTTTAAGTTACTAGATTCGTTCAATCCCCTCGCCTTATGTATCTCAATTTGAATTGATTTCAAGATAATTCTACCTTTTAAAGGGTTGTTTATTTTATTCAAATTTTATTTATCGCTTTATATAAATATGAACTCATTTCGGAAAGATTCCTGTCTCTCTACTCTTGTGATACCGAGTAACACTAGAAAACTAAATTATAGAATTAAAAATAGGATATAGGGAAGGCTGTATTTATCGTAGATGATAAGTTCTGGAAAACGGGGTTATTTTCCTTTAAACTTAAAATTGTGAGGGTATATTATCACAAGGCATCTATAAATCTCAAAAATGCATAAAATTACAAAATGAGGAAGTGGCTGTTTCTAAACTTCGCAACTGCGCGAACCAATCAAAGAAAATCAGAAAAATCGTGATTATAGCATTTTAGTTTTATTAACGAATTTAATCTTAAATAGCGCGGAGGTACCGACTCTTAAAATAGCCTCATTTTCTATTTCACTTAGATACCACAAAAATTTCAACAAATCTTTGCATAACGAAAAAATGTGGTTAAATAAGAAAAATTCTTTCTTCCGTTGGTAACTGGATTTTTTAAACAATAAAAATCTCGTGACAAAATTAAATCTGTTATTTAGGTCTTCAAAATCACAAAAAGCTCTTTCATAAAAAATTATTGTAAAATTTCACAAAGTTCTAAATAAAAATTAAAATTAATTTCTTTTGGTTTTTTGTGAAATTAAATCTACGAAGATAAAATTACCTCATCTTTTTTAAAATTAAGTTATGGTGAATATTTTAAAATCGATAAATCTTGAAAAAGATTCTGGGGTTAAAAATTGTCGGGTATGTTTTTATCTGTATAATCCAACTTTCTTATCCATAGTTGGATGATTAATGTGTTCAAATAAATTTTTTGGAGATTTTTTGACAAAGATGAGTCAATGATTAACTTGAAATTTGGTCATTAAAAATGTTTTTGAACTCAATCGGTCCATAGCGTAATCACTAAATCAATATAAATTGATTTAATTTAAAATTAAATATAGCAGTGTCAAATCATAGAAATGTGGGATCTCACATTTATTTAATTATTCTAAGTATTATGTCTGCATACCTTCAAAAACATATAATATTTATTTTAACTTAACTGTCAAATTAAAACCGTTAGGTTTTTAGAACAATTGAAGTCTCTAAAAAAGTCTCGTTCTAACGACAAAATTTAAACAGAATAAAACACCATTCACTTTGATTAATTTATTTTATCAAAATATTCAAAACCGCTAATCCCTCAAGGTTGTAAGGATGATATAATTGGGTTTTTATAAATATTAGAAAACGTTTAAGCGTATTAAATTTCAAGATAAATATTTAAATTACGAATTGAATGAAAATAGTTTAACCGTGTGAGAATATATTTGGTTGAAAAATAGAACAACGTCTATGATACCTAATTACAACATGGATGGTCTCATTTTAAATAAAATCATTTTAGTCTCTCAAAAATTCAAAAAATTGAAATGTGAATTGTCAATTAATTTTGTATATAAAATAAAACTGCCAGGAAAACTTTCAAAACCGCAAAATTTTAAACGGTGTTATAAATCAAACAGTTACATAAGAGAACAATATAAAATCTTCAAATACGATCTAGCCAGAAGAAAAAAAATTATAAATAGCCAATTTTAAGATAACTCATATTTTAATACAATTACTCTGTTGACAGTATTTTTGGAAATAAATTTATTAAACTCAATTGACAATATATAATGAGACAAAAACGTCTGTTTGACTGGTTTCTCGGTATTAACAGTTTCACTTTTCAGTTTTGATAATCTAAACTCAAAGCCTAACTTATTTTGACCGTTCCTTCTTGATAAATTGTTTTTATGATCACAAAAAATAAATTATCAAATGATAAAATTGACTTTTACTTGAAATGTATAAACGCGCCATGATGTACATGATACATTTTAATCTGACTCAAAAATAATCTTTAAAATGAATTGAACTTGCCCCAAAGAATTAATGAGAAAATAAATTAATAACATTGGCGTTCACATGCAATTTATGAAAATAAAATGGATGCAACTTGGTTGAAAAATTATGAAATGAATAATTACCAAAATATTCCCTTCATTTCATCATCGAAATTTCGAATTCACAAAAGTAAGGAGGTTGATTATTTTTTCTTTGCATGTAAATTAAAGATAGAATCAAAAATACATCAATTGTCTTTAAACCAAACTCAAAACATATACATTATAATCAGAGTATTTGATAGCAAATTTATTCACATGTATATGCGAATAATGTTCAATTCTGTCAACTAATAGGAGTACATTATTTTGAAATTTACAAGTTTCTGGTTTTTCAGAGATTAATGTATGAAAATCATAAAACTAACCTTTTACCAATGTCAGAGTTCCTTATTAATCAAGACAAATTCTGTCTTCCATCCTATGACAAAAACTACATTGTTCATTTTTAAGCTTAGTTGCCGATAAATCCCGAAAATTTCTGAAAAATCACAAAGCGAAGAATTATACAAAAACAACGAGTTAACCATGATTTGATGACAACAAAATATCCAAAGTATTCAAACAAAAATTAAAAATACATTCAAAAATCAGAACAAAATAACTATATTGAATAATTCTAATATTATTCATTTGTAACTATATATCTATGCAACATTTAAATAATTTAGATTTTAAGAATTCCTATTCGAAACTAAATAGGTAAAAACCAATTAATTTTAAGAATATAAACTTTTAAACATTTATATATGCGATAAATATTTTTCTATCTTCATATTTAAATTGTCGCCGATTTATCACAGTAAAAATTCATACGACTAGATTCTGAAAATTTTTTGTTACTTTATGTTTAAAATGATCGAATCGTTATAAAGATAAATTTTTGTTTTTTTGAACGAATAAATTTAAAATGTGTAGGTTTGGAAATTTTTTATTTATACAAATTGAAATTTTAGATGACAGTAAATTCATTTTGGGATGACAGAAATGTATTTTATAATGAATGAAAAATGTTAAAAATAGCTTCATAACTAGATGAATAACTCAATATTTTTTATTAATGTTGTAAAATCATACAGGCTATGAGACATTTTTTGCCAGGAGTTGTCAAGATGAATTACTCTTTGTTTAGGAGGAGACATTTGGAAATCAATATGTTAAAAAATTAAAATTGAACTCTTATTTTGTGACTTAATACGAATCTGTTTGTGTCAAAAGTCAAAAAGCATATTAAAGAACAAACTTCTTCAATCACTTTCATTAACCATTATCTTATCAATACAAGCTTGCGAAACGGAAAGATGTTTGGATTAACCAGTAATAACGATCCTTTTAACATTGGTACGACAATGTTGCTATGTGAATAAAACAACCTGAGAATATCCATCATTCACAATAAACTTTGACTCTAACCTGTTATTGGCATTTTGTATACATCAAACTTTGGATGACGTTTTTTAACCCTTACATATTGTTATTTTGAAATTTATCACAAAAAAGTATGTTTCGAATGTAAAAATGTTCAATCCGTTTTATTCATTCACGACCTCAAAACTGACAACTATTTTGTTAAATAAGGGCTCTGAACAAAATAGAGAATCTAATATTCAAAAATAAACTAAATAAGCCATTCTCAGGCCAAGAAACATGAAATATCCATTACAAAAACTATATAGTCGCTACCATGTTGCTGCCTGAATTTTTCTGTTGACCGATCAGGAATAAAACTCCACCAGATGTTGGGATACATTTCTAATCGCATCAATAATATTACACACTCATATTTCTTCATTTATTTTATCATGTTTTAGGAAGTTCAAAAACAATTTCTTTTGAATATTATTGATTTCAAAATTATCTTTTTCAAGACAAATCTTCTAAGCATAAATGTTTCAAAAAAGAATGTTCAAAAGACACACGAATTCAATATAAAATATACAACAAACCGATATTTAATTTCTGAACTCTTCACGAACTCTCGCAAACCGTTGTAAGAACATATGAAAAATCTTCTAAAGAAACAAAACAGACGGAATGGTTTGAGGAAGGTTTTATGATGATTAACTTACGCGAAACGAGACGTTTGTAGATCATATCAAGTGTTTATAAAATTGATATTAAAATCGAAAAATATATATAAGCCTTTTCGAGTTTATATCTATTGATTGTCGAACGTTAGCGATTATACCAATCACAGATGTGATTCGTTTAAGATTATTTACCAGATAAAGATATCTATGAATAATTCGACAGTAACATAAATGAGTAAAATTTAACAAATTTTTAGTAAAACTAAATTTATATCTATTATTTTAAATTTAATTTTTCTTATCAATGTCCTTTATTCCGAAATGAGTGGCAATTTTTAATCATGTTGACTATTAAGTGAGATTAAAATATATGAAATCATAAAAAATAAAATCTTATAAATAATTTAACCTAATTTTCAAAATACTATTTTTTTTCAAAAAATTTACTTTGAAATACATATCTTGAAAGCATGTCCACATCTGAAATTACAATTTTAAAAGAAAATTAAATATATATCGTAAACAGCGTGTTATTACTCTTTAAAACAAAAATAAAATAAAAAATTTTAGTTTTAATATACATCTGAAAATACTTAAATTAGTAAGATAAAAATCACATTAAAATTTTCACTTTTGGACGTATCATAATTTTTTAATTCAAAAGATTGTGGAAATCTTTTTATAATTACCATCTTCAAAAACATTACCGACTTCTACACAATTTCTGAAGAATAGTATGATAGTCATAATATTATAAACAGGGATCACTTGTCAATATACATAAATTCGATAAATATTGATGTATTTTTATTTCTCTAGCTGATACGGTGGAACATAATTACGAGGATCTGTATGTGATTTGATTAAGATGATTAAATCCCAGCTGAAGTTTTAAACTCCTCTCATCGATAAAGAAAATATGGGTTTAGAAAAGGCTGATTTTTTTTTCAACCATGAATTTAGGTATCAATGAATATACGAATTTATAAGCGTGAACATTTTTATTCGTGGTAAAAAATCTTTATAAATAAGAAAACTGAAAAATTATCTTTGCATAATTTAGCTGATTAAATGACTTAAACAAATATTAAAAAGAAATCTTCGAGAATTTAACAGTTCAGCAATATTAATGAATAAATATTCTCAGTTTTCAAATTGTTTTGGTTATATTCATATTTTAATGGAAAGAATATACTAAATCCAATGTTTTTAAACAAATAAGGAAATAAAATGAGAAAAAAACAATCATCTCATAAATTGAAACATAAAAATATTTTAATTTGTTCTCCAATGTCATATACAACATAATTCAAAATCAATTAGATTGATAATTTTGCTTTATCAAAAAAAATTTTTGTGATTTTTAATCAGCCTCCTGTGAAAACTGTTGAAAAATACAACGTGCCAGTATAAAAATTATTTATTATTAAGATATAAATGAATTTCTTATCCCCTAAAAATCCAAAACAGAGGATTTTCGTGAGTAATTGGTTGAAAACCCACAAAATTCTAAATGGAATCATGTGATTATTTGTTTATTAATTGTCAATAATCAAATTGTATTTTTCATAATGAAGGAAAATATTATTCAGAGTAGCCATGTCATATTATTTTACTTAGATGCGGATGTACCAAAAAACGACCACACTTCTCCATTAAAAAAATATTTGCAGAGATATTGATAAAATTTGTGAAGAGATGATTGAGTAAAAGGTCGAATGGATCAAAAAATTTGAAGGTGTTAAAACTTAAGGAATCCTGCTTGAAAGAAAATATTTGTAAAATTGAATTTTATATCTTCTCATTTGAATTGATACAATCTTATAACACATCCTATTTTAACACAGGATCATTGTATAAATTTGGAGACGAACAAACAGAAAAATAATTGCCATGGTTATGAAAACTCTGATTCTAAAAATTTATCAATAATAAATAGATGGAAGAATTTTTCAATTAATATTTAAACACAATCAAAAAATGAAAAGGTTATAAGCCATAATAAACCTTTTTTAAATCATATATTAAAAAAGTTTCATTCAACAAATATTTTAAAAATCTTATAAGATTTTTATTTTCGTTTTATAAGCTATTTTAAAATTTCCATAATTCCTTTTGTTTAAATTTCTTTCAAATTGATATCACAATGTTTGATAAAGGCATTATTTAATATAAATTAATGTGTTAAACCTATCTGACATATTTTAAAAATAAGTTAAATTATTTATTATTTATGTTATAGGTAATTAACATATTTTGGTGTCATAAGTCCTTTATAAGTCAATTTCAACGATAAAACGATAGTCAGCCAATATTAGAAGAAATTACTGACATAAAATCTGTACAAATACAATCAGATATGATTATTAACGAAAAAAGAAACATATTTTAAATAATCTGAAGATTTCAATGTGAATGAATTTCTGAATAAAATTTAAAAACTCATATTTTCTCAATATAGATCATAAAATTAACGTGTGTAAATTTGATAGTGATCGAAGAAATATTCAGTTCATAAATCTACTGGTGAAAAATGTTTCAAATTTGTTCTAAATACAAAAAATAAAATTAATATCGGAGAATTCATAACACAACTAAAATTCAATGATACAGATAAAACCTTCGCATCAGAATATTTTGATGTTAATTTCTTTTTTAATCAATGTCGTAAAAAACCTTGATGCTCTACAACAGAGGATCTGACTATTCTAGCCTGAAAGCAATTTCAAAGTTTACTAAATCTCAAAAAGACGAAATTATGTTGAGTAAAAAAGTCAAACTTGAATAAAATAGGTACATTGATTCATAAACTTTAATTAAAAAAAAACTAAGACTTTACTTTTTAATTTTCGTTTAAAATTATCATATTACTCAAAAAGTTTCAACATTGAAAATTAAATCAAACAAAGATCTTAGAATTTCTCAATCAAATCTTAGTTTTAAAACGAAGTTCCTTGGTTAGTTGGTTATTTAAGTCTAAATAGTTGTCATATAAATATATTATATTTGATGCATTCTATGTTATAAATCAAAACACCATAATTATTTTTTTCTGAATGAAAATGCATCTTACCAACCTATAATAAATTTATTTATCTGATTATTGGCCATTAAAATAAAAAGATTATGAGCTGAATATAATAAATATTCGACATATGTTCAGTAAAAAATTTGAAAATAATTTGAAAATACACGTTTCGAACAGATCACAGATTACCAGCTATCATCATTAATATTAACTTCAAAATTATTTTTGCGCATATGTCATCGATGTAACAAAAGAAGTTCAAATCATCTTAATAACTAAAATATTTTGGAATTTGCTAAAAAATAATTTACTTCATAAGATCAAAATAAATATATTGCGATGATTAATGTTATTTTTTGAGCAAATTTTAAACTTTTTAAAATTATCTAATTTTTATTTTGTTCTCTTTATTATCTTATTTGATTATTTCTTATTTTTCTAAATGAGAAATAAGTATTTCAACAAAAGATAACTTAAAAAATAAATAAATATTTAAAAATTCAACTTTAGAAAAATTAATTTCAAAATCATGGAGAAAAAACGTAAGAATCTAGTTATTTTTTCAAATTTCTGATTTTAAAATACGCCTTTTTGATTTTTTCGATTTTTATCAATATTTTTCACTATGTCTTATGGTTTATCATCTGATACATCAGAAAGAATAAAATATTCATCTTTAAAGTTATGCCCTGGCTGTTTCAAATATATATAAGAAATTAGATAATAAATCAAAAAAATCTTATATGATTATCAACAAGCAATATAATTTAAAACTTGAAAAAATTTAAGTCATTATTTAATCTTCGTAACTAATTTATCTCAAAAAATTATGTAAAGATAAAAAAGTCACCCATCACTTTGAATCAGGTTTAAATTTAAAAATTATTTGTGAAAATATTTTTATTTTTCAAATTAATACCAGAGATTTAAATATCGTTAACATTTGTCTAAAGTTGTTTTTAAATTAGAATATATAATATCTTTTACGATAAATTATTTTAATCATAAAATAACCTTAAACGATAAATAGACACATTTTATTTCATTTGAATATAAAAATTATTGGTTTTTAAATTTATATTTTTACTTTGAGTCACTATCTTTAGATTTTATGTCAATACTGTTTTCAAAAATATTCACTCCTTATGATTTGAATATTCGTTTTATTGCTAAGGTTGATAACATGTGATAATTTAAACGGATTTTTAATCAAAATATTAAAGTGATATTTAAGAAAAAACTACTCTTCAACCAAATAGCGTTTGAACATAATGCATTCACCGATTATTTATAAATTAAAAATCATCTGATATTTTCAAGTTAAAATTATATTTCATTTGAATTAAATTTGAAAAATTATTTTTATCAAAGATGTTTAACTTTATTATTCTCTAATGAAATATCACTATCCGGAGTTAACAGTCAAAAACTTAGATAAAACAAATACTGGCTTGTTGTGCAACAATCAAATGCAAAATATTGTTCAATATTCTGTCTTTAATATAAAGTTCATAAATGAATTTTTTGATACTATATCGATTATATATGATAGAAGGAATTAAAAATACCTTAACTGAATATTTAAACAAAATTTAGAGTTTATATCATTATCAGAATAATTTGAATTATAAATCCAATTTATTTATAAATATTGCTTCAAATAGAAATAAAAAAGCGATAAATAGTGTTTATCTTGCTTTTAAATGTTAATATATGAAATATATCAAGATAACTCAGAGTAAAAAACATTTCGTTTTGTTAAAAATACGATTAATTTTATTAAATATCATAAATTGTTTGCATATCTAAATATACAAAATTATAAATGAGAAAAATATTTCGGGGAATATAAATTTTCAACATTTTTCTATTTTAAGTCAATTTGGGTTAAAATCTTTAAAAAATGACAATTTAATGATCATTTAAAAAATATTGAGTTGTTTGAATTTAGATTATAATATTCATTAGCCCAACCATTTGATAAAGATTCGAATTTACATCCCAGATGATTTTTGAAAATTACGTATATTTAATGAAATACATTTCGATCCAGAAGATATTGGAAAACTATTAATAATTCTGAGTTGATAAAATGTTTAAATCTGAGATTTATAATCAAACTACTTAAAATTTATGCTTGAATTTTACAAAAATAACTTGCTTTATCATGACGAAAATACGAGATATTTTTACTTTACAAAACTCTGAAAACAGAAAAGAATGTAATATTTGGTGAGGTTAACAGTTTTTATCAAAATACCAAATATTTCTAACAAAAACACAATTAATCTATAATTTTAAAAATATACTCTTGGAATGTTAAGAATGACATCATTTTGAAAGATAAACTTACATATTAGTGATAAAATTTTGTATTTATTTCTGTTATGAAACATGTTTGAAAATTTTCATCATGTAAAACCGTTATTTGTTGAGATTTTGAAAAAACAGTTAAAATGTCTTATCCAATATATTTGTAGCAAATAATTCCAATATAAACCAATATAGCACCCTCTTAACTGACAATAATCACTGATATATAAACAGTTGTAAAATTCTTTTAAAGTCTTGAGGAAAACTTTGGTTAAAAATTTATCCGATTGTTGAAAGCGAGCACCTGATGAATTCTTATCAACATATTTTATTTTTCATGCCAAACAAATTGAGACCCCTTGAATAATTCATATCAGCCTGAATAAAAATGTAAGAAATTTTTCAAAGATATAAATAATATCAAATTCAAATCTTCATAATTAAAGTGATTTTACCATGTTACCACAGTTTCGACAAAAATATTTTGTAAAACTGAATAAATGATGAAATAAGTCTGTTCTATGTTTAAGATATGAGAGCACTTTGTTAATAAACACCACACAAAGCCCTATTGTTTAAAAAATTGTATCTCTGAGTATATTTGACTGCTTCATTCTTCTGTTCTTTGTGAAGTTTAAAAGTATAGATCAGAGTGCGAATTTACTTTCCGTCTAATATCTCGCATAGCGATTTTTCTGACGACAAATGAGTCCGCCTATCAGCTGCTAAAATTCATTGCACAGCTCATTTTTAAAGGCGGATAAATCGATTGGATACAACCGTTTGAAAGCTTGAACCTCTCTATCGGCTTTTCCTTGTTACTAAATAGTAAGGCGCTCCCATACTACGTTAGATCTCTTTCGAATTGAACCAAGATTTGTGTTCTTAAGATGCAAAATTAGTAATGTCTTCAGATATGATAACGATTGGTAATATGAATTAAGCAAAGTTTTCTTTTATTCAGAGTATGTTACATGCTGCCGATATTTAAATTTTTTTATGAACGAAAATTAATCTTGAAATCGTATCAACTACTATAAACTTGTTGAATCCATTAAAATGAATAGTATTATATATGTGGATTTTATGCCTGGATTTTTTAGAGCCACCCATGAATGAATGTCTGGCTTTAGCAGCTTATTAGAATATTGAGAAAAAACTTCACAAAGATGGGATTTAGCTTCGATATCTCCTTCCGTTCCTGGCCAAAACATCTTAAATCTAGCTATTTATTTCATTTTGGTAGACCCAAAATGATCAATATGTAAAATACTCAGAAAATCTGACTGTAAAGATTTTGGGTAAATTATTGGGTAAATAAATGGAATGATATCCTTCCTCATTTGTTGGTTCATATGTAACAGAATATATATGGTTGATACTCCGTGCTAATTGTATCTGGTCTTTCGTTTTTAATTATCCGGATCATTCAATGCAGCGAAAGAAAATTTTAATAGTTTCTTGCATTTATTTGCTCTGTAATAGAGTTTGTTGCAAAAATCACATTTTGATAATTCTCCCCTTTATTTCTGTCGAACGAAGAATCCGTTTCCCTGGCAATCGGCGGAAGACGTCAGCATTCCCATGCTCGTGAGTGGGCCAATATTCGTTCGTGAAATCAAACATACTTAGTGTATGTGCCAACGAATACGCCTATTGATTGTCAGAATTGATGCACCTTTAGTCATAGAGAAGATTGAAATGAGTGACAGTTTAACTTCCACAATTATAAATTTCTTGCCATTAAGAAACTAATTGAATAAAGTGTTGTCAAAGATAATCACATAAACATCTTTTTATATCTGTGAGTATCTTTGCTGCGTATTTGTGAGAATTTTTGAAGCTTGTGTAATCGCCTCTCGCTAGCATTTGCATCTTGGAAGAAAAATAAGACTCAAATTCATGTGTTTAACGCATTGCAGGAAATGCCTATATGTAATTTAACATCAAAACGAGTGAGCAATGGATCAGACACGATAACCATTTTAAACTTTTCGAATATATCACGCTCTAATTTAGTATATCATAATATTGATTAATTTTTGTGTCAGCTAATTGCGTTGAGCCGCCATTGTGCCAATTTCGGTATAAATTTTTGGGAGAATTTTAATCAACCAATGAAAGAGAATAACTCTGAAATATTCTTTGGTTAGTTTTATTTGAGAAAACTATCTGATATTGTGCATTTGAAAATCCCAATATTTGAAATAGCATGTCCCAGGTACTCCATTATTGGTAATGCAAAACGCAGGTTATTATATTTAATAGCAATCTTCTTTCGTTAAAAAGTTTCAAGAGGTTATAAAGGTTTGTTAAATGGCTCTCATAATCCGTCCTGGCTCTCAGGTTATCGTCTAAATAGACTGATACTTTTATAATCACTTGTAATTTTTGTTATCAACTCTTGAAGATGACCTGTTGCTGATTGTACGACAATAGGTAATTGTTTTTAAAGTAAAACCCTTCATTTTGTACTCAACGCAAAAATCTCCAGTCTTTCTGGGTGTAATTGTACTTTATTATACCCACACCTTTAATCGATTTTAGTGAAATAGTATATTCTCCAAGGTTGATTTAGAATTTGGAAGACAGAAGGTATCAGACAACTATGCTCTTCTATGTTTTTATTAAAAATGATTCGATGGTCATCATAAATTTTCAGGAACTTGTCGTTTTTTCTTATGACCACTAAAGGTGTCCCATAGTCATAAAACTGTGACAGTTCTCAAATACACTTTTTGATTCCATCTTCGATAGCAGATTCGACTTCTGGTATGAGGGCATACGAAACCTTTTTGGGTTTACGAAACAGGTTTTCACTCCTCGTTGAATAGAATTGTAAGTTCAAATACTTTTTGTGTTCCAATCTCGTCTTTTCACAATTCAGGGAATTTTTAATAATCTCTAAAAACACATTTCTTATTTTTGAATCAAAGATAGAGAATATCTCATTTTGATTGGGATTGTTGTGAATGAATTCTTTGACAGAAATCTACAAGTTTTTAATTCACGAAATTCCAATCAAAGTTTAGGAATCATGTGATCTAACTCTATATACGATGAGTGCCACACATCAGGCTGTCTTATGAGAGGTAAGATGACATGTAACGATGCCAATGATACAACTTTCACTCCCATTTGCTGCAATGTATTTTATAGGCGAGAGTTAGAGTTAGACTTCTTATCCTTTTCCATATTGATATAGATATGATACTGTTATTGGACACAGTTTCTTAAAAGTAATTTACTTTAATATCGTGTACGAAAGCTTCAATGTATTGTTTTTGAATAGGATCTACCCGGTTATGAGGATTTACACAGTTAACAGGTCTCTTTCTTTCATTGACATTTTTGTTGACGGTAAGCTGACCGTATGTGACCTTTTGTGTTACAGAAATTGCACATCGCTCTTCAGTACTTGTAATTTATTCTTTAACGGTTTTTCTTGACACAGCTAAAAGATTCTACCATTTGTCGGCCTTTAAGTTTACTGTCGTTATACTCTGGAAATTTTATTTATATCTTTTTGATCTGTTTGAACGTAGGCTTTTACTGCCAGGGTTAATTCTTAAGCATCGTTAACTATTTTAACTACGCCAGCAAAGGTTTGTTCTTCGGAAGATCGATGACATATAGTCTTGAGAATTCTCTCATTATTTACCTCTGATGTGAAAACTGTTTTTTGTTCCTCATATAGTGCCAGTAATCGCTCAGAAATCACAGGGGGCAGTTTTTAACGAATTCTGAGAGTATACTCGTTCACTGTCTCATTTGGTAACCGTCTAGTGTTCTCGTAGAAATTATAATGTCTGCGCATGAAAAATTTTCTTGAATCAATATCTCTAATCTTAATTGAAAACATTTCTTCTAAAGATAATATCATTCGTTCCAGTGAAGGATCCATATGTTCAGCATAATTTGTATAAGCTTGTAAATATCAGGAGATTGGTTCATCAAAGAAAACAGCCGAACCTTAGCTTGAGGGATGTAATTCAACTCGACGAAAGTGTCAAAACGTAAAGGTAGTCTTTCCAAGCCTCAGTAGAAGGAAGGAAAATCTATCTGAGTTTGAGCCGTCTCCGAATCAGGAATGGTGATCTTCTGAACTATCTTCTCCATCATCTCCTTTTGACTTTTTGACTGGAGTAAGAAATACTCATACTGAATTTGCACCTGCTCGCTAAGAATCTAAAACAACGTTGAGAGATCAGAATCAAAAATCTCGTAGATAAAGAGTCGTTGTAAAGTACGGCCTTACTTAGGCTTAAGTGGCGAAGAAAAACAAATTAATTTTGCAAAATTAATAACTATTTAACAATTGTCGTATCTACACTCAAATAATATAAATAAATTTCCACATCAGAAAATTATAATAACGATATATTTGTAATAAAATTCACCAATTCTATTTCACCTTCTAAAATAACATCTAAATTTACAATCGAATCAGTAACATCAATTTCATAAAGATATCTGTCGTTAAAACAATTTTATGAAGCATCTAATGATTGAATGAATGTTTAAAAACATACTCTTGAATTAACCATGAGGAGGAAAATTACAAATATAAACGTTTAACTCTTAAAATATAAATTAATACATATCTTTATCATCAGTTTTCTTTACCCGTTAAAGTGTTGTATTTAAGATATGATTCGACAGAGTATAATATTATTAAATTACCTCTAAACGGTAACTATGATAAATTTATTCAAATGATCAGATAATTTAATTCCTTTAGATTAAGTGTTTAATTCAAGAATTCACAAAAGAGGTTTAAAGGTCTTGCTAACATTTTTAGGCTGACAATACATAAATAATTTTGAGTTTTTGTATTTTACTATTTATCAAATTTTTTAAATTCTTTGAATCAGTGATCCTTGTTGAAAGTTGACAGCTTAAAATCAATGTTAATTTATATTTGTAATTTCCTATATTCTATATTATAAAACATTAAAATGTTGTGTCATTATTTACAACCGAATTTCGTTTATTTTTATTGTTATTATCTAGTCAATTACTGATATTAATTTTGAAAAAAAATTAATTTCAAAATGTATTGATAATTTAGCTTCTGTTGATATTCTGTTTTAAAATTTTATGGTTCATGTTTTTTAGAATTGATTTAACTTTAAATAACATAGATACATTTATTTTGGTACTCATGAAAGATGTTTTCTTTATTCTTTTTTTAATTTTGAATTTTATTTGATAATATGAATTAAAATTGGAAGGTTTTTCACCAGGCAGTAATGTACAAATCTTTGTTGTCTATTAGTTCAAAAATAAATTGTTGAAATTGTAATGAATTTTCATTAATGGACTTTTCATTTAACTTTAACTCATCTTACGTTCGACTTTACAATTTATAATTTACTTTGTAAATACATATTTAGTATTCCAGATTTTATTAGAATAATGTAAAAACGTGAAAAATTGTTTTTGAAGAATGGAGAAAGTTCAATTGTCAATTAACATGTCAATAAATAGCTCTAACTGAGCATAAAATATAAATTTATGCATGTTTGACTGATTAGTTTAAAATTTTAAAATCACAGATAGTGTGTCTATTATATGTGAATTGTAATTAGACAATTTAAATTTTCTTTCATGATTTTCTGAAATAATATGTTTACCAAGTATTTATTGGTAAAAAGGCGAGTTACATGATGATAGTTTTGTTGCCACGCTCTATAAAGGTTAAAAACAGAAAAGGTTATTACTAAATATTATGCAGTATTGTTTGATGTTTTTGAGTTAGATTGCGCGCAAAATTAGGAATATATAATGGAAATAAATTTATTAGGTTAAGATATATAATTCAAGAAAAACCTAATTGCAAAAATTAAATGTCAAAATTAGAAAATAAAAAGTAATAAATGCTATTTATCTGACATCGAAGAATTACACCGTTCTGATGATATTTAATCACACAATATGAAAGATAAAATTGGCTTTTTAAATATATGATCACAAATTTAATCATTTATTTAATCTGTCAACCTTTGATACGTGTTATGTATATTATGACTTTAAAATTCGTTTTCGTGGGTTTTTAATTTCACGATGTTACTCGAATGGTAGACGTGGAATATGCATAACATTTCCCCCATTATTTTAAAGAGTGAACGTCAAAAAGTATACTTGATAAAAAATTCCTATCAATGAAAATCATATATCTTTCTCATAAACTCCTGATAAGAACAGATAGACGAACTCCCAAAAATTATAATTCTTTAAATCTCTCTGAAACATAAAGAAAATCATCAACACAGATAAAAAATTTTGCAGGTTTGGTTGAATGCTTTTATAAATGCTAGGCTTAGGATATAAAACAGCATCATATTTTGTTTAAAAAGAAAGATTAACAATTACATACAGTTACTTATGTTATGAATTTTAAGATGAAAAACATACAAATGCTGATTGAAGTAATTTATTTCGAGATAACAAAATGATTAAACGTGAATCTTAATGTTCCTATGTTAAATATGTATTTGGCAATTAACAATAAAATAAATTAGATACGATGACACAACATTTCAGCCTTGAACGTATCCGGTTCAGATTCTATAAGTTAAAAAATTTATTTTTCCATATGGATTCAAAACAAGCATAATTTAAAAACAGTAAAATAAGAGTATTCGAGTAGTATAAAATCAGATATAGAAGTTATATGAAAGCTAATTGAATAAAAATGACTGATTTAGGTATTAATAGAACACATGTCATGTCTTATAATTTTGATATTAGATGATAAAAAATATTAATTCGACTTTTAGGACATTTCAACTCAAAATATCATTAATATTGGATAAAATAATTAGAACATTTTAAGTTAAATTATTTTTATGTTAATCTGTCATGATTTTGGCTGTGAGAGTTTTTCTTTCCCGTAATTAAATATTCATTTATGAGTTTTTCAACGTATTTTTAAAGTCGCCCACTTTTGATCACTTCACTTTATTCCAGATAAAGTTTTCTTTAAAAATAATGTGAATCATCTCAATTTTGAATAGAGTTGAATTTCTATAAACGAATTGCTACGGCGTACCTTTATTAATTTAAAATAAAATTTAGAACTGCAAGTTAATATCAGAAGTATAGTCTTCATATAATTTTTGTTAACTGAATACAAAACTTAAAATTTAATTTTTAGACAGGAATAAAAATCAATATTCTGTTTTTGATGATTTATTGCTTTGAGAAATCAAATTAACAATGAACCTATTCATATTTAAAATTTATATTTCAATATTTCCATTTATTTTTTTCTCTAATATTACTTTGAAAAACATTTGAAATCGTGTAATATCTAGAGAATACATAAGTATATAAACTGTTGGTATTTAGCTCATTATGTTAGGTTATATTTCTCAATCAAATTTTTCCATTTTTTGATCAATGAAATGTTTTAATAGTTTGAAAAGTGTAATTGTTTCCGAAGATTTAAACAAATATTTTATCAAAAATCATTGAATTTACCACTGACAGCGAGAAATAACAAACCGATCATGAAAGTTGATTCTTTGATTGTGGTTTAATTGATTTATATCTAAATAAGGCATCAACTATATTTTCAAAACACTTTACTTAAAAATTAATTGCATATCATAAATCTCGATCTATTTTTATTTCACCTCGAAAAATTTCATTTATTTTAAATATAATTAACTTTTAAATTTTACAACCTTGAATCATTTTAATTGTCTTAAAAGGCCTTTTCGAAGCATCATTAAAATAAATTCCACTTATTATATCTTGGAAAACTATTCATCGTTGAAAAGTTTTATCAATCTTATTTTCCTTATTTTCGCTTTAACTTTAAATCAAAAACTGAAAATTGTCATAGTATTTAATTTTTCAAACGAAAATAAATGATAAAATTTTGAATCAGCTAGTTATCTGGAGAAGATCTGTGGTATTTTATCAGTTTTTATCCCCTAAGCACTGTTTATTTCAGAACATATAGGTTTTATTTCAGAATTATATGCGCTAAATCTTGAAAAGTGACAAACGTATTTATCTTAAAAAAATATTATATTCGTGACATGGCAGTATTTTGAAAGCATAGTTCTTTTCTTATGAAAAAACAGTATTTGCGATGAACTTTTTGGGTTTAAAATCATAATTATGCTCATTCTTTCACAAAAACTCTGAATATCATGCAGTTTATATTGTTTTCCAATTGTATGCATACTTGTGTTAATTTTTATTAAGCTATTTAATCAAGGCATAATTAATATAATACCTTCTCAAAAATTACTTTTGAAAAAATCTAACGTTATATTTCATAAAATAATAGCATTTAGTGTATGTCTATCTCATCTTTAAAGTTTTGACCGTGATAATTATGTTTTATTGGTTAAAAGTCATAAAATACATTTCAACTAAATGTGTTTCTATTGTATTGCAAATCATTTACGTATTTTATGAGTACAGTTTAAACAGATGCTTTATTTTATTTTGTATTTCACAATAGAAATGGAATCGTTCAATAGACGTCTCTTTCGTTTCACATTTAGGAGAGATACAAATTTTGTGCCTCCTTTATTCAGCTGGTATGCCATTTAATGATTCCCAAAATTTGTTAACATAAACCGAGAATAGAAAATTAAATGATATGTCGGATGTGGAGTGAGACAATCGTTACTCGATTCCTGAAGGAAATTTGATTAAAAACAAAAAATATTTGATTATAAAATATTTTTAAAGATGATTAAATTTCTTGTTTTAAAATAATTAAGATTTTTAAGTCTCTTTATGTCCAGCACAAGAAGATGATAAATTGTAAACATTTCAAATTATTTCATAAAATTTTTGGCGTTTTTTCAAAATTTAGTAAATCGATAAATATTTCATACACAAGCAACTAAAATTGTTTCAAAATTGTAAAATTACAATATATTAAACAAAATAAAAATATTTGAAATGATAATATATTATATATTAGCTCTTCATTAATAAGACAACAAAACTAAATTAAATGAAATTTATTTTTAAAAAACCACATGTATGATAATGTGTAAGAATCCACAGCTGATAGGATTCATTGATAAGAAGTGGTTAACAAAGATCATTGATATCTAGAATTTAAATTTTTTCATGACATTATTATTTATTAAAATTTAACAGAATTAGTTGACAAAAAATAATACAATATCAGGTTAAATAAGTTATTTATGTTTAATACTTGATAAATATTTCAAAATACGGAAATAAAATGGAGATAGTATGTAAGATGAAACATGGAAAATATTTTTTCGAAACAGAAATATAAAGCTATCCAATTTCGATATAAATTAATATACTCACAGGAGTCCAAATTCTCATGAAAATAAAACAATAACATTTATGTATCTAAACTTAACTAAGATGAGACGGGAAAAAGCATAAAATAATCGTTTTATAATATTATCAACATAATGAGAATCTTATTCGAACAGATAGAAATAAGTCGTCAATAAACAAATTTTATGTAAGTAAAACCAAAACATAGAGTTATTTTAAAAATAAAATAACATTTAAATGTAAATAGCTTTATCATTTATATATTTTGGATCATAACTGAGCTTTATCAATACTTGATCTTCCGAAGAAAGTTTTCGTTAACCTTAGTTTTTCACTCGATTTGCCTTCTAGTATTAGCTGTTTCTTCATCTGCTCTATTTCAACACACGGTTTCAGATTGTATAGAATACTCAAACTCTAACCCTGAGTTTAGTGTAACCTTAACTATGAGGCATTGATTTCCTTCTTTCAAAGTGTATCATCTAAATATTTGATAATTGAATTTTCATTTCTGAAAACACAATTTTTTATTAAAACTTCGAAATACAAATAAATATTATTGCAATAAATTTTTAAGATTCAATATTTTCAAAAATAATAATGTAAGATTTATTTTCTTTTAATGTGATAATTTACCAAATTTTGAAATCAAAATTCAAATATTATATCATACTCATAAAAAAGATGAAATTAGATCTTTCTCATAAAACAATCATCAAAGTCATACATTGAACATAATCAAAATTAATTTACATTTTTCAATTTAACTAATCAATTATATGCTAAGTTTTAAGAGGAAAATTCCAATATTTGAAAGTTAAAATTTAGTTTATATAAACCTTATCAATCAACCAGAAATTTGAAAAATACTTCATTAAGGGTTCAAGATCTGAAGAATGTTCACCTATTATCGAATACAAAAGAATAAAATTTTTTAGATTCAGAAAATAATTATGAAATTAGATACATCAAAACCTCAAATATAAAATAAATTTCAGACAGAATTTAAAGTACTACATAAATAGTAATTGTATTAAAACTTTATCATGATGATAGAAATTTTTTAAGGTTCAGTATAAAGTGATTAGCATCACTTGGTAAAATCAATTAACAATCTTCTATAATCTGAATTAAAAATTGTTGAAAAGTTTAAAAACATGTTAAATATTAATATTAAATGTTTTGCTTGTTATAAAATAATAATTTTAAAGTATAAAATTTTATTTTTATGTACCATCAAAATTCACAAATATAATTTAAAATGTATTGAACTTTAAATTTTCAAGTTTATTCATATTTTTGATATCATGCGTATTTCGTAAATAAATATAATTATAAATCAAGTTAAATGATATTAAAATATTTAGAATTGTTCAATCGCGTAATGTATAAATATTTAGTTTTTCAGTATTAAGGGTTATTTTTGAAAATATACTAAATCTCATTAAATTTAAAATAGAGAAAAAATTATGAATACTATATATATTAAAAATAGTACGTAAATTTCAGTTTTATTTTAAAGATAATTAAATTTAAAAACGGAACAAATTTTGATTAATTGATAATTTTTTCTTAAACGCATCATAGTGAAATACTTAATCGAAAAACCGTTCCGTTAAACATCAACTTTGTGTTTTAATTTCATACTCGTCAAGATTATGAGTCAAATTTTCAAAATAAAAATTTATTCATCATAGTATGATATTTATTGAATTATATATTGAGATAAAATAAAATCATTATTCAACTCAATCATTTAAGATGTCTTAAAGAAAATATTCCCTAGGTATCCAAACGGGAATTAACTTGCTCAAACAATGATAAAATTCTACCATGGTAAAATGTGAAAAACAATAAAAATATTATAAAATCTAAAAATAAATATATAAAACAATCATACATCTTAATTTAGATATTTTAAATATTATTACATATGGACAATTTTTAATTTACTTAATTTTAAATTATTTCGATGAAAAATATGATCATAAATGTTATGCATAAAAAGTGAGTCAGATTTTTCATTCTTAAATACTCAACAGCTTAACGGAAAAATCAACATTTTTTCATGTTGAAAATATTTTTTTTAATTTTTAAATCAACATTTTGCATTTAAAAATAAATTTTATAATATTTTGAATGATCGTTTGACAAATAATTATTTAAATTATTTTTCATTTAAAATACCTCTTAACTGTTAAAAATAAATTATGCTAAAATTTAATTTGAATAATATTTAAATAACGATGTTATTTAAGAGAAACATGAGGATTGACATGAAAACAAAAATAGGCATTTATGATAAGTATTATTTTAGAATTGCAGAAATAACTTCGCAGTAAAATATCAAAATTGTTTTATATCAAGTATTGAGATTAAAACATAATTTGTGTCCTTCTGTTTTATAAGTGACTTATGTTCATTTCATTAAAATTTAATATCTTATGAATAATTATTTAAAATAACGTAAACATGATATTGAATTGAGCAAAAATAAACAGATAGAACAAGTTATATAAACATAACCTTTTAAGATTTATAATATATTAAGGTGGTATTTAACAATACTCAATTTATTTTCTCATTCTGTGATGCTCTGATTTAACCAAATATGCAACATATTTATTCTTTCAAATATCTATATTTATTAAAATTTCATATCACTTGATGTTTTGATAAGAAATTAAACAAATCAAACAATGACAATATAAGAACATAATACAACTAAAGTTTCACAGGCTACTTAATTTAATAAAGCATACGCAGTTTGTTTCGCTGAATATATAAAATAAATATTTAGTAATTAAAATGTTCTATGTTATGGTAAATTAACTATTACACGACGTTTATTCATGAATTTGATATATTGCGCGATATTCTGCATTTTCAGATGTATACATAAATTTAGTGAAATAAAATTAGTTCTAATTAAGATTTATTTATCAAGTAAAATTTTAAACTAATTTTTGTGAAACAAAAATTAAGACTGAAAATTTAAATATCAAATATAATTCTATATTTTTATTGAATGTAAATAGTAAATTTATTTTAAATTTAAAATAAAAAAAATTATAAATCTTATTGTAATCCATCAGTTTTTATGGTTGAATTCGTAAATTTAATTAAACACCACATTTTCAAATACAAAATCTTATTTATGATTTCCTTAATATTTTACCTTTAACACAAATCATTTTAAGATATACTGATATTTTCTCTTAAATTAAATTTGATTTTGATTGATATAGTAATCTTTTAAGCATAGAAATCATTTTCTTGTTATTTAGAATCGTCTAATCTATGAATTTGTGGCATGTAACAAAAATTTACAAAATCACATTTTTTATAACTTCATATAAAATATGAACTGTATTTTAATCTTCGAAAATGTTGAAATCTATGTTTCACAATTAGATATAACAGGAATGTTTGTATATTTATAATTTTTTGAAGATTTATCAATGGAATCATTTCATTGAAAAACTGTTACATTCAATTTAACAAAGTTCTTTCAACATTTTGAATTTAAAATGCAGGCGTTATCTCACAATTTTTTTTATACTTATTTCTAAAATCTGGTTTTTTCGAATCAATGCTCGAAATTAGAATTCGATAAATTTAAGTTGTAAAATTTTAAATAAATTTCCACTTTCATTATGAGTTAGATAAAATATAAAATTTACAAAATAAGATTTAATTTGTAAACAATTAATTCATTTTTTTATTATTTCAATTCAAAGAGTGGTTGAAAACATAATTAAATCTCTCTTTATTTTTTATGAATATAATGGGGTAATCTGTTTGATAAATCATAAATACCCAAAATCATTTTTGCTTTAAATTGATAAAATATGGCTTAATTATGAATTATTTTTTTATGAATTTATTTAGTTTTATTTAACAAATGGATAAAATTTATTTCATTTTCATTCCAACTAACATTACCAAAACCTTATTTTAGGATAAACATTGAAATTAGTTATGCATATATCATCATTTAAGGCTTTTAATAAACAGGCCTATAATTAATCCTGGGCAAATAGTGTTGAGAAAATATTTTAGGATCTCTCTCATGTTTTCTTATTTTTGAAATGATTTTAATCTTTTTATGCTGATTTAATACAAACGTCAAGTATAAACATGTCAGTTGTTCTTTACCTTTATAACTATTTGAATAAAACAGAAAATACTGTAAAATTCTTTTTTATGTTTCTTCATGTATCACGAAACAACAAATTTTTGTTTCTTGTTCACACCGGGAAAAATTTAATATATCTTTCTTGAAATAGATTTCTCATGTAATTCTTGCAAAATTTTTAAAAGTTCATGCATGATAATTGCTTAAAATTTTTTAAATTGAGTAAAATATAATTTCAACATGTGAAAATATATCACACTGATATTATAAATGTAACGAGGCTGATTGTTATATTTTCTGATAGAATAACTTTATTCTGTACTATTAATGTAATTTTTTAAAAATATTTAATTCTGTATCAGTTTAAAAAAAGATGTTTCAGAAATCTAAATTCAAAGTAAATTTTACCTTTTTGGATTAGATTGATAATTTCATAAAATTTTCTTATGAATTTAATTCTTTCGTATAAAATTGTTCTCAATATTATTATGCTTTAAAAAACTTATAAGAAAATTTTTAAACAATAAAAATTGTCAATTTTAAAATTTAAAAAAGTCAATAAAATGATCGAAAATAAAATACCATATATTTCAAAATATGCAATAAAGCATAAGAATAACAACACAATGATTCAAACTTATTTTGAAATTCTCTTAGAATCAGTTTGAATTCTCATAATTTTATTTACGCTGAGACATTCATGTTATGCTTAAAATTTGAGAAAATTTGTTGAGGTATAATGTTTGAAATATTTCAATTTAACTACTTTTTCAAGATCAAATAAAAACAAATCCGCTTTAAATTTTTTTCAAATATATTTTTATGAATATTCTATGATATAAAAAATGGCCAAAAAATTTCTCATTTTTGAATAATCCTCTTTTGAAAAATTATTTGTTTTATAGTCTAGAGATATTTTTTTAATATATATTGTTCTTCTTTTGGCTAATTTACATATAAATATCAGTAGATCGTAAATTACATGAATCTTCAAAATTATCAAGGTGTTTTTCCAAAGAGAGTGTTATTTAGGTGACTGGATTATTTTCTTCTGTCAAAAGTATGATATCTAAATTCATGGAATATTTACTTAAAATCAATTTACTTTGAAATTCATTCTCATGAAAACTATTAAAATTGCAGCATATCTCTGATAGTCTTATTATAATATTTTCTTCAAGGAAATACGAAATTAAAAGCTAATATGATAAATCGTTTTGGATAAGGTTAAAATATTTCATTCATTTTTTATTTTTTTAAATCTTTAGATTTAATTCAACGAATAAGAATATAAATCCACACAAAAAGGGAGTTTTATTGTAATGAATGTCATTTAGACATTTTATTCAAGCCAACTTAATTTCAGAAGATAAATGTAACATTTTTCTAAATTTTTGAGTTAAAACCATTATTCTGAAAAATTCAACATTGATTAAAAAAGAATAATAAACAGAGAATAAAGAAAAATTGTATAGTGGAATATTGACCTAATCTTTGGCTTTTTAAGTCAAATAATATGCTTTATGGATCAAGAATAGTATAAATGAATGCATTCAAAAGTTAGGAATAATTTTTAATCCTCATTTCAACTACGATTGTTAGAAATCAATCTTTAGGATGAGTTTTCGATACGTTATTACAAATACTTGATTAAGTTATTTTGAAAATATATTTGATTGTTGATTCAATGATGTCTATTGAAAACTATTCATGAGTTTTTTATTTGAAATATTATTGTTTGAATTACTCAAAGATTATAAATGCAGTTCATGCCGAAAAGTTTTCAACTCAGATAATGGAAGTTTTTATCTTTTCTTCGACTTATTTATAATTTTAAATAATTATTTCAAATTCTTAATTTTGTCTTCAGTCCATGTAAGAGAGGTTGAATTAAAAATTATATATTTGTATTCAGTGTTATATTTGATTTGACTGTAATTTTCCAGTATTATTATAAATACTCAGAAAAATTTATCACTGTTATAAAAATCCTCTGTTTTTCAAGAGTATAAATCATATTTTTTACAGGGCATAACTGGAAAGAAAAATTAGTTTATCTATCATTTCTAGTTGAGATATAAATGTTACATTATCGTCTACAGAACTCGCTTTTAAAATTAAGAAGATTCTATAAAGTATTAAATTACATATTTAATTAAATGATTTCATTTAGGTATGGAAAAATATTTTATATAAAATTTATAGTCTATTATTTTATTACTTCTGAGAGATCCTAAATTCATAATAACCATCATAAAAATTATAAAATGGAAAATAAAACGATATTCTGTTATCCTCATTCACGAAGAATATTTTATCGTTTCTTCATATATTTATTTCATGCACCAAAAATTGGATCATCGGGTTTATGTTATTACATTTAATTATCTACATTGCTCAATTTTGCTTGTCTTGTTGGTTACCTAATAAATGGATAATATCAGGATTATTATGGTTCATATTTTATAAAATATGAAATTATAAACCTCCGCGACAACGTTTATTGTTAAATGTAAAATTAATTAATATTTGGCATGATGAGGACGGAGTTGTCAAATTATTTTCTTAACATAAAAATACTTATTACTCCAAAAATTAAGCTTTTAGAGTTTAATTTTTTATTTTTAAATCCGTTTAATAAAATAGATGAAGATATTATTTTTTGAGACACCCAGTTGAATCAACAATGAATAAAAATGATCACTTGACATTAAATGATTATAAAGTGTTTAAATATACAGTAAGAAATTTTATAAAATTTAAATGGATAATAATAGGATTCCTGAACACAAATGTGCGAAAATAGTGAGGATATTTATCGCTTGGATGGTCTCAAAATTAAAACAAATTTCAAAATTATCATTTATCCTCCAAATATTACATTTTAAATTATATATCAGATTAAAATTTCCTTATTTCTACTCAAGGCAAACTCTGTTAATGTCTGATAGAACTCTTCTTCAAACACGTCTTTTATAATATTATTAAATAAAGAATATTTAAATTTTTAAAATAAGTTAAAATATTTTTTTATATATTTAATTTACTTTTTATAAAAAAACACAAAAATTCATTTAATTTTAAAATTTTTACAAATCAATGTATCGATTATATTTTGTGATTAAATATAAGATAAATGTATCAATTATAAATATTTTTTAATTTTTGCCTTCTTTATCTCATTTTTTATAAACATTCGAAATTTTCAAATATTCAATAATTTTAAAATTCTGAATAAGATGTATATGAATATTAAAAATATATTTGAATTTAAGCGACTAAAATGCAGATTTATCTGAAATAATTATGGAATGATCTGATCATACAATTAATTTTGTGAATGAGGATTAAAACTTCGTTTGATTTAAAATTTAGGTCCAATATTAGTTAACTAAAAACATTTTTAAACAATTAAAAATTAAATTTACTTATATTCAGAGACAAAAATTTTATTTTAAATTAATCAATTTTATGATGTAATTATCACAGAAAGCTGTGTGCTAATTTAATATGCTAACGTTGTTAATGTTTTTACTATTTTTGAAGTTATGATAAAATATCAAAATCCTGTGACAATTTTAACAGAAGGATATAATATCGACTGGACATCTAGGGTTTGATTCTAAAGTGATCTTTAAATCATTTTTAACTTATTATCAAAATTAATTTGATAGCAGATGATATGAATTTTGATTTCACGTAATCTAATATCTACATATCTTGATGATAATTTTTCTTAAAGAAAGAATTGTGTGTTGTCTTTTTATACGGTAGTCATTTAAGGATTGCAAGCCTTATTATTGCTAATCTAACAGTGGTTGATACTCAAAAAGTGAATCTGTACTTTCAATATTTTGAAATTTTTTGTAAAAATTTGAAAAATATTTGTTTTTGTGCAGGTATGCTAACATAATATGATAAACTGGATTTAAAATGTCAGAAGAGAAAACAGATTCATAAATATAATTATGAACGTAATTATATGTTGTTGAGAAATTAGAAATACGCAGAAAATATTATAATATGAATCTCTTTGAAATATTTATTCAAACAAGAAAAGTTAAAAAATACTTAAATATATTTTGATTGATTTTGGCTTGAAGCATTCATAATTGACATATCCGGACGTCTAGATCTATTTATGATATTGGGATATTTCATATTTTGAACATACAAGATATCATTTTGGCGAAATTTATTTAAATTATTCTTCAAATTACAGAGATTGACTTTAATATACACTTATTATCAAGTTTAAAACAAGTTTCTCTCAGTAAACATAAATACATAACCTGATGTTATGTATCATATCATGAAAGATTTTTTAAATTATTTTATTAGATGCACTATGACAAATATTAAAACCTTTTTAAGAATAAATGTTTTTAAGACAGAGCATATTCCCTGTTTGTTTACGATTCCTTTGAATGTGAAGGTTTTTAATGAAATTTACAGGTTTATTTTGAATTAAAAACAAAATCATATCTCAAATTAATTAAATCTGTTTAATACAATTATTAACTGCTATATCTATATTCAAGGTACATAAAAATTGTTAAAAATTTAAAAATTTCAACCAAATAACATCATTTTTTTATAAATCTTTTTCATTAATAAAATATTTCAAGGAAACTGTTTGAATATTTAATGAAGAAAAGAATCGTGGTTGATGAAAATGAGTATGTAAAGTATCAGAATGTTGATGTATATAATACTTATCTGTAGATAAACTGCAAAAATCGATTGAAACATTGGAAAGCTGAATTATGAATTTATTGATTTGAAATTAAATTTTGAAAAAAACTTAATATATCCATAACTGATGAGCAATTTATTTAAATTTTTTTCTGAAAACTGCATTTCATAATTATCAGGAAAAGCACAAAACTCGAAGGCACTTTTTGGTTTAATGAGATAAAAAATATTTTTAATTTTCATAATTATTGCAATAAATTCAATTTTACTTGATTAAAAATAATATCGTAAAGATGAGTTATTAGAGAAAATCATCCAAATTGAAAAACGAATAATAAGTAGACTATTTAAAGATGGAAAACAAAAAATGTTAAATTAAATTATGCGGGGCACAAGAAAACATAAGGATCTATTTTTGATCTTTTAATCTCAAAATAATGATAATCATTGTTAAATTTATATTGGGAATATTTTTCTTACAAATCAATCTTCACTAAATTGTGAAAGCAAATTATTTTTATTTTATATGAGTTAAAAATTGTTTAGCTCGCCGAGTTATTTGATGTCTGGGATAGATGAATATCTTTAATGCTTAAAATTAAACAGTTTATTTTGCAAATAAATAGATATCATACTTTTTAAAATTAAAGTATTCTTTAATATTATCTATATCATAATTTAATCTTAAATAATAATTATTTTGATGCCTAAATATAACCAAAATGCATCAAGCATGTTGTTACCTATGCTAAATAAATCTTTAAAAATTTAAAAGCAAATTGAATGATATTAATTTTTGTTTATTTTTTGCATAAATTTGAAAATAAACGTTCATTTTGATATGAACCACTTTATTCACTCTCACCGAGAAAGCTAATCCCTGACACCACAATTTATTTAATGAAAAATCTTTCATTAAATATCAAATAATTTTTGAAGTTTCACATGACATAATTTTTATTCTACAATTTATTGAATACAGATTTCAAGAAAACGTTAATTTTCACAGGGTATCAAACACAATAGCTAATAACATAGCATTAAATTTAATACACAAATTACACTTGTCAAAAATGTGTTAATTTTAATAATTATGAGAAAAAAATTTTCTTTCGTAGGATATTCTTTGAAGCCGATATTGTGTCAATCATTTTAAAAGAACACATGCCATGAAATTTATTTCTCTTTAACGCAATAATATGAGGGGGTTTTAGTCATTTTGAATAAAAAAATATCTGGCATCATATAATGACAAGAATTTTATACATAAGAGTACCGAAGGACTAAAACTTAGAAATAGAATAAAAATGAAGAGTGTAAATAGGTGAAAGCTTTTGGTACCATTTGAGATAAGTTAGACTGATTCTTGTGATACAAATAACAATCGTAAATCTCTTATAAATTTTTTTAATTCTGTTTTTAAAAAGTAAGATTTAAATTTCGTTTTATTCTTTAATACAGAAAAATTTTCAAATCAAAACGTGACCGTTTTTAAACCACCTGGGAAAAAAGGTACACTTTCAAGGGAAGGTAATTGTTTGGAGAAAATTTCGATCAATTTTCCAATCAGCTTCTGATAAAAATTTTATTTTGATTATCTTTACAAAAGATGAAGTTGACACATAGAAACTGGCATAGATTAAATTATGTGCACAAAAATTGTTTGAGAAAACGACTTCAATAATTCTATCATGTTGTATTTACTCATGAATGCACAAATATTTCTTCTTGTAGATAACTGACGCCCTTTTGAAAATAACCTCACTATTTTATTCAATTTCTTTCTGTCGTATTTTGAATTGTTAAAAGTTTTCAAACATCTCGTTTATAAGTGCATAATTTTCGATATTCTTTTTTTAAGCTACGGTAGTGTATTTATAAAACACCAAAAATAACAATTTAGTAAAATACAACAATAAACATAAGGTTTTAATAGATTGTTAAACAACAAATAGATTTATATTGCAGTTAAATTTTGAACACATTTTGACAGTAGAATAATGTATCCGGATTAAATATATAGCTTTAAATTATAACCATTTAAAATCGCTCAGACAAAAGACTAAATTTACATAAATGCACCGAATATAAAATAAATCCATAAAAAATTATGACAGAATTATTTGACCTAAAAATATCAAAATAGATCAAATTAATATTGGGATAAATTTAAATTTTATAAAATCACTTCATATGAATTGGGTTATCTCTATCAGTTTTTTCCATTTGATAAACAGTTTTAATATATCATGGAAATATAAATATTTTATGTTTTTAAAATCCGATGCCAAAAGAGAATCTTAATGTTTTTCTCAAGAAACATAAGGTATATTTTTCATTAATCTGAGGTTTGTATATCCGAATTATATATTACAAAATAAAAGTAGACAGGAATTTTGACTTGATTATTTTATTAGTTTAAAGAATTATTTTTGTGTTTTTTTGAAAATTAAATTCTTGATTTTATCTACACGATTATATCATACTTTTTAAACAAGACAATTTTTTGAAATTAATTAAATTGGTACCTTTAATTTATATAAGTTGATAAATTAATTACATCATTTAACCATCGTTAAAATTATTTTTTTATCTAGCTCTCTTTTGACTCGTATAAATATATATAAATTTTATCGTCTTTTATTCCAATCAATGTGAATAAAACATTTTTTCACCAAAGCAAATTATTTCCTCCAAAATAAAATGCGGTAAGGTTGGTATAATATCTTTAAACGAAGGAAGTTTCTAGATAAAATGTTTTTAATTGTACAAATTTAAATACACTTTTCTTCTGATTTTTATATATTTAAAAGATATATGTATCAACTGCAACCAATAATTTGTCAATAATAATACGCGAATATTTTAAAACAGTCAATCTCTTTTATGATACATTTGCCTGATTTATGTTTGTTAAAATACTTGAAAATCTCTGAACCAGTTTTCGTCATAAAGATTTTACGAATTTATTTACATCTTAAACATGACCAAAATCGGTTATATTATGCTGTCATAATCGTACCTTGTGCCTAGTTTTCGTGAATTTTAATCAACTGAATTGATTAATTATAACATATTAGTTATTTCTATTTTTTTATTCACGATATTTTCAACTAATAGTGAAATAAATGAGTTTGCAATCATCTTTACTTTCTATCTAAAGAATGATACAACAAAAATGAACTTAAAATAAGTTAAAATAAAAAATTAACTGATGTGGTATTAACTAATCGTAATCAAGTAACAACTACACTAATCTAGTGGCAGCTAACCGTTTATATAATTCTCTGCCGAGTTCTGCGCTTGATCACTTTGATTTTCGATTATTCCAGAGCATTCCATATTTCTCAACCCTGACAAACCTCCCATTATTATGACGCTACATAAATATTGATTAACAACGTCTACATTATCATGGGTATCTTAATCGGTCTCGCACTTCTCCTTGGTGTGTGATTCCTCTTCTTCATCTCTGTTATTATCCTTAAAGGTTTTAATCCTCTTGAGATCCCTTAGTTATATATCATGACTTGTTTCGTACGGTTGTGTGCACTATGTATGTTCCGTATTCAGGTATTTTTATAGTGTACACAGGCACCATCGTCTCGATAATTTCAATCAGTCCTTTAAACCTCTACTGTAAGGCACCTGATAATGTTTCTTAAGAATTATGTGGTCTCCAGTATGAAATTACTCCAGTTAATAAGATTCATCGTTGATAATTTTGTTATTTTGATGTGATTAAATTATGTTCGCTTTTGCTTTCCCCAGTTTTTAATCCGTTAAAGGTTTGATCTTTGTTCAACCGCGATTTAGTGGTTTCTGAGCTTCTCTAGCCCAGATTGAACTTTTGACTGACCTCGCATTTTTTTGCCACATACAAGAACATGGTGTTTAAATCTCTATCAACTTTACCGTTTTAATTATTGTTAACAACAGTATACCAGGTAACTCTTCATCCAAGCTTCAATAAACATTATTTACCAACTTTTTTATTCGATGATTGAGTGTTTGCAAGTTGCGTTCTGTATGCCTATTTTCTTTGGGGTGATATGCGGATAATCTGGTTTTCTTTATACCATTCTCAGAACAAAGATTTTCGGTGATCTAAGATTCGAATTGTGATCAATGTTAAACTTATGTTTAACTCCAAATTTTGCTATGAACTGTAGTCTGCACTCTTTAACTGCTTTTGTTGTTTAGTCATGAATTGATAATGCCTCTTTCCATTTCAAAAATCTATCAATAATATAAAGAACGAAACGCTTCCTATCCTTCGACCAAAGAAAAGATCCCATGATATCCATATTTTATGTGGGGAATGTAACAGTAAGCTCTATAACCATAAGTTATGATTTAAAGTTACGCTTATCTTGTTTGAATTCAGCACATGATTCTCAACCTTAAATGAACATACCAAGAATTTCGTCTCATGTTAGGCATGAAGAAATTGTCCTCAAAATATCGAATGATTTCTCTAGTGAAAAGTGGTAAGCTTCTTTGACATGAACAATCTCCGTAATAAATTATCTTTTACTACTTGGAAAGATCAAAGTTAATTTTTTGGTTTTTCGGTTTTTATAATTCGTTTTTGTCTACCAATTTATTCATTTCTAGTTCTTCTATAATTCGTAACTTTTAACATCTGGTCGTAAATTCCCATTCTATAACTCATGAATAACTTCTTGAATGAGAGGGTTATTCCTTTGTTCAGCCAATAATTCATCCTACTGAGAAGCAGAAGTTTTGGTTTTGCTCTATATAAAAAGTGAGTCATAATAACGTTTTATGAATCAGGTGTATTTTCGTTTCAAAAAAAGAAGTCGCATAGAAACCTCAACTATTAAGATTTCGTATTTTGAACATCTTATAATTTCATCAAATATTTGTGGGGATTATGATTTGTTTGTATGGCAAATTTTCTTCCCAAGAGAAATATTCTAAATTTTTTAACGGCAAATATTAGCCTGAATATCCAGTTCAATCGTACTGTAGTTATGTTTTGGAGCTCTCAATGTTTGAATTCCAAATGCCACTTTAAATTTTTGACCGTTAATGATTTTAACGAATAGAACCAAGCGATTTTTCAGATGCATCACAGCCATGAACAATTCTTGAACCTATTTCAAGATGTGTCAAATTTTTCATTTTAGCAATCATACCATCTGTGCGTTTCAAAAATATTTTCCAATATTTATTGCCGATTGAATGTTTTACCTTTCTTTGGGAGCTCATACATAGGAAATGGTAGATCTGAGAAATTTTGAAATGAAATTATGGTAACATGCACACATGCTGAGGAACCTTTTTATGCCTTTGATATCGTTACGTTTTTCATATTTCACGAAAGGTTAAATTCATTCTCTTGATACACTAATTCCTATTTTGTCAATAAGGTTGCCTAGAAAGTTGATTTGTTTAACCTAAAAGATGTATTTGTTCATATTTAGTTTTAAATTGACTATTATAATCTTGTTCATGACCGTTTCTATATGTTTTCTGTGTTCGTCGATACAATAAGAAAAGATTACAATTTCATCTAGGTAGGAACACAAAAAAAAAGATATTCGATTTGGGTTTGGTATATCATATATCATTCGTTGAAATGTAGCAGAGGCATTATTCAACCAAAGTATAATCAAATAGAACTCATATATTCCCCATCCAGGTTCAACACCACATGCTATTTTGTTCTTAACCATTTTCTGACTTTAGTATTTGCCAATAAGCACTCATCAAGACTAACCTTGAGAAATAATGTTAATCTGGTTATCTATCAAGTAATTGCTGGATATTAGGTAAGGTATAGCTGTCTTGAATTATATTGTCATTGAACATTCTGTAATCGACGGCAAATCGTTTTGTCTTATCGTTTAATATAAAAGATTGTTTAATGAGACAGATTACGGTTTAAACTTTTTCGAATGATCTAAAATTTGTAATCTCTACTTATGCAAATAGTATAATGGAAACTGGAAGTCTGTAACGTCTATTCGAGTGAAGAACATGAGTTCGTTTAGTGATAGTGTGAAATCTAAAACTATATATCCCTAGATCACATTTGGATGATCAAAATACCTGGAGATACTTGGAACTTAATTCTTTTAACTGAACGTTTTTTCTCGTTCAGTGACCATATGGTTTATATGTGTGAATATTTGGTTTCTAGTTTTTCAAGCCGTGAGCAACTGTATATATTATTTCATGTTTTTGGAGTTAATATAAGTTGATATATTATTGGTATTTCAAAAGTCTCGTCTAAGATCTTGTCATAGAGTAGACTATCCACAATCAAGGAATAATATTTGAACTTAAAATAACCAATGAATATTTTTATCTCCAAACTGCCTTAACTTTAATCTTAAACCGTTTACAATTTGAGAAAATCACAATCGTCAAAATATTTTAGCAATTTTAGCATTATGGTTTTGAACACTCCTGTGTCGATAATGTCTTTAAATTGCCTGATCCTCTCAAAGTAGTCCACTTTAATTTCTTATCGAGTGGCCGCTCGATTGTGGTAACTCTACTTCACGCGATTTGACCTATCTTCTCACAAGTAAAAGATCTGAGTGGGTAAGATCTGACGTTATAATTATGAATAATAGTTTGTAAATTTTTTTTTATGTTTATAGTTCTTTCAGGAGGTCAGAACATATTCAAAATTTTCTTTATCCTCTTTTTCCCTAGTCCCAGTTACCGGCCAGTGCCATTTTATTTCGTCCCTTACTCACTGTGCTATATTGGCAATTTTATTGAAGGTACGATAGTTGTGTGACTTTATGTGTATCTGAATATCGCTTAGATTATATCTTAAAAAATCTGTTATGACATAGGTATATTGTCGTTTTCATTTAACGAAGGCCAATACTTTCTAATCGAAGCCTTTATCTCAAATGCGACACTTTTAAAGTCGACTTCGAACTTAGCATAACATCTGGCGAGTGCTTGGTATGAATCATTCCCCACTTATTAACATCTCAAGTTTCGGGCTAGCTTTTCAATGTTTTCTAATTCTTCGTCCTTACGGCAGGTTGAAATTCTTGCGTCTGCATGCTTTGGAGTTAAAGAGCCGCGAGTTAGCTGGCATCTCTTGTGTAATTCTGGTTAGAATTTGAGCATTTTTCCGCTTCTTACGAATGGGTAAGTTTGCAATAACTTCTTTATGGAACTCCAGACATTCGTCGGTTTTAAATATAAAATCCATGAATTTCCGCTTACAACAATACAAGCAAACCGTAATCAAGTAAATACAACACTAATCTAGTGTTCGTTAGTCTTTAAAATAGTTATCCACCGTTTTCTGCCCTTGCTCAATCTTATTTTCGAATATTCCAGAACATTAATATTTCTCAACCCTGACACTAGGCGATATTTTATTTTTAACAATATTTTTTTGAATTTTATTCTTCAGGAACAAATACATTAAATAAACAAAATATTGTGTCTAAACTAAATTTACAATTAGGCCTTGAGCTCTTTTTGCGAGCTCAAGGCGAATTTATGTTTTCATTGTAAAAGTGATCAAAATTAATTTCTTTTGATAACGTCAAAATATTGAGACGTGTAAGTATGATAATCTGGAGATTGTTTGGTTAATTCTTATTCAAAAATAGAGATTTTTATTGTCTATATAAACAAGAAATAATTATACTTCTTTTTAAAATTTTTATTTGTATGTTTTTTATGCTTATGATTTATCTTATAAAAGGTTTTATATGAACATGAATTTGAATTTGCATTTCAAGTAATTTCGACTCTGGGAAAAGAGAATTTAACATTCACGTTTAAACAGTAGTATATATGTATTTTGATTATTTGCACTTAATTTTGCTCATAAAAATTTAATGAATTTAGTTAAAAAACAATTTTTTTATTACGATATAAATAAAATATGGTTTAAATCACACAAATCATCATTAGAAAAAAAAATGAAAATTTCAAAACATTGAAATATTTTTTACATGATGAAAACACGCTCCACATATAATTCCTTTCAATTAAATTTAATTTTTATATGACTTTATTTTAAAATTATAAGAAACCGCTAAAATTCATAATAATTTTCTCAATGTGTAATCTAATTTGTACTATTTATCTTTAAAAAATTTTGTAATTTGCAGAAACATGCAATTTATTAAAATTTTAAAAGGGATTTACTAAACTATAGTAGTTACCTTTCTCTCCATTTTGGGGAATTTCCACAAATATCATTGATTGAAAAAGGTTCATGAAAAAATTAGTTGCTGTGGGAGCAAAGTATTTTAAAATAAAAGAAACATAGACATGGTAAATATTGACGATATTCAAAATTTAAAGAGCGTCCGTACATGAGATTTATGAACTAAAATATTTTTGAACTATAACAACTATTTGAAATTATTTTTAATTAACTTAAAATCGTTCATAAATATTACAGGGCTCACTCAGTCTAAAATGTCACTTAAAGATATTTTTTATGAGTTAAATCATTTGCAAATACCGTAATCGTTGTTTGAATTTGTTTTATATATTAAGAAAATTTCATCTCAAATAGTTTTCTTAAATTCAGATTTTTAAGTTAAAAGGCCATTTTTTCCAGAGTTTCGAATGCAAATCATTGAAACAGGAATTTATATAAAAAATAAACCCATACAACGTAAATTTGTGTCAAAAAAGACAATTAAGCGTATTTGAAAACTCCAAATTTCAATTTCAGTGAAATTTAAAATATAAGTATTTTTCAGTGTTCTTATAAATATGGCGGTTTAGTGCGGCGTACGAAAAAACTTTCATATTTATTGTTGAAGATAGTGAATTGACAAGGGAAAAATATAAAAAATGCCTTGACTTGGTTCAGAAAGAATTTGCACTGATCTCAGTTGATCACATGAATTTTGAAATAGAACATGAAAAAATTTAATTCTTGTTACATAAACGACATTTGATTGATTGAGAAAGAATTCGAGAAATTAAAAGATCGAATCAACAAAAGATTAAAAACTATCGTTTCAACATTGGACAACCATTTTAATTTCTATTTTTGTTAAGAAAAACCTATGAAAGAAAGTAATCACAAAATGAATTGGTTATTAGAAAACATGAAACCGTCAATCTCATTGTTAAAAAAGACTCCAACGAAATGAAAACGTTCCAGATTTAACCCGGTCCTTAGATTGCGGAAATTGTGACATTCTCATTGTTGTGAGGAAGAAAAATATAAATATCAAGAAGTGATCAGTATATTTGTCTTATGAATGAAGAAAACAAATATGAATTTTCAAAAATAACTTTTCTTGACATATGTTCTAAAAACTCAAAATTTCCATTTTTAACTTATTATTTATTCAAACGTGTACATGTTTTAAGGAATATTTTCATTCTTATGATCATGTTTTTGAAATCGTCAAAGATTAATTGAATTTTTAATATGAATGTTAAAAATAATCAAAAAATAAAAGAAATATCTTCACATTCAGGAGTATAAAAATTTACAAGTTGTATTTTATTGAATACGCTTATTATTTGGCACATGCGCCGTTAGTTGTAGTTCATTGAATACATTATTTTTTAGACTAATTAAGTAATATTAGCAATAATATAACAGTTTTTGCAACAAATTAAATTGTTTTAGGTTAAAAAGAAAAATTTTAATCAAAATTTTTCTTTTTATTGAATAATTGTCTCTTTGATTATATATTCAGATCGACGAACATTTTTCAGTACAATCCTTCACAGTGATTTATTGAAGTTTATCTGAAAATTAGCCCTAAATTCGAATTACTTCATAGCCTCCCCAAGAATTACTAAGTTCTTCCAAACTGAAAATACGTTTGAAATAGGGAATGTTACCGTAGGTATTTGATTCGTTATCTATCAATTTTTAATCTTCATCAAGGTCTCCATAATGGACAATTCTTTCATCTTTCATGATCATAATCGAAGAGGTCATTCCTTTGCTTATGCAAGATTCCTTGACATCCAATATATACGAATAGAAATCATTCCCAGTTACATTATGTTCTTTAACACAGTGCTTCAGTGTTGTATTTTTATGAATTACGTCAGAGATAATATTTCTGTTTCTTTCTAAAGAAACGGAAACGTAAACAGATGACTCAGATGAACTTGTCGATCAACTTATTTTCATAACAGCAGATAATCTGGCTGCATCGATAACAGTTAAGATTCTTAAATCGTTTTGGTTACTCTAATTGTGTACATGTGAGTATATTTCACTCTGGAATCGAAAAATCAAAAATAATTTCTCAGAGAAGGAAACATTATTATATTTTTAAAAGTTTTATGAAAGCTCCGAATACATATATCTTGTTAACGATTTGAAAACTAAAGATAGAAAGTTTTAAATACAAAAGAAGCACGTTCAATGAGTGCTGACATGTAATGTTCATCTACGTTAGGATGTAGATCTTCCTTTTCAAACTGTAATTTAAAACGCGTATATGTAAGTATATGTCTAATTTTAAGATAATTCTGTTCAATAACAAATACTTCTGAATATATATTTTGAGCAATGACGTTATGACTGA